>PVKE010000345.1:0-155699 GCA_004027555.1 Craseonycteris thonglongyai
CTGGAGAGGAGGGGGGAGTGGGGAGGGGGGAGGGAGAGTTGTGTGGGGAGGGGGGAGTGGGCACCAGATATATCGGGTTGGAGGGGCACCTGATTCTGGGAGCTGGGCACATAATGCGATGCATGGGTGATGTGATGTGGAGTTGTCCATTGGGAAACTGTCTGATTGTTACCAACCAATGTCACCCCATTAAATGTAACAATAAAATATAATAATATTTAAAAAAAAAGGGAAGTTCGAGAGGGAGAGGAGGGATTATGTAACAAAGGAGGTGGGTTCAGGCCCTACCAAGGGGGGAAGTGATTAGGTCAGGTGGGGCAGTGGCTGCTCCCCACTCAGCATTGCCCCCCCCGGGTCCAGCACCTCAGACTACCCGGCTGGCTGCTTCCTGTTTCCTGGGACCCTGATGGACAGTGAGGGTAATGAAAAGAAAGTAGGTGTTCAGAACTGGGCAGAGTCCTGACTTTGCCGCAAGTGACTTAACCTCTCACAACCTGAGTCTCCTCACTTGGTAGGGGGGGATCCTACTGCCTCCCTGACAGGATTAGGAACAGGATTTGTGAATTCTAGTTCCAGAACCTGCACTTGGGCCCGCCAACTTAGACTCTCCTGGAAGCAGTTGGGTTGTTCTAGACCTCTCCATGTTCTCATGCAACCCCACCTGAGGGACCCCCACACCCCCACTTTCCTGACTTCATAGAACCAGGCAGCCATCAGACCCTTGAGGAAAGGTCCTGGCTTGGAATTCACCACCAGGTCCCCCGAATCAGGAGGCAGGAGGTGTCTTGTACCTCCATGCACACCCTCACAATCATTCCGAGCCCCACCATTTTGCCCCTCAAGGAACTTGGGCCCACGTAGCACTCAGACAATAGTGGCTTTGTTCTTCATTAAGAATCTTAATTAACTGAAGAAGAAGAAAAAAATCTGAGCTCTTCCTTAAGAAGTTCATAATTGAATAGGTGAAATGTCAGGGAAAATCAGTGCCAGGCTCTTTCCTGGTGGCCTCATTATGCCGTCCATTAAACAACTTTTATGTTTTGTTTATAGTTGTTCGTTTTTTCCCTTTCTTATTCCAACCCCTTCTTCTACTTCTTCTTCTTCATTTATTATTATTATTTTTTTTTTATATAAAAGGACATTAAAATATGTATGCTGTTAAAAAGGGACACGGGTTGAGAAACCAAGTTACAAGAAACCGACGGGCTGTCCCTGGCAGGGATGGGAAAACCCCGTCCCCATAGAACAGAGCTGTGGGATCCCAGGAGCAGATTCCGTGGAGGGCACAGGGGCAGCACACTCAGCATTTTGCTGATTTTGAGGAGTCATCTGAGGTACAAAGTTTTGTTGGGTGGTGGTCAGAGAGGCCCTGGACGGCCCAGGGGAGAGAAGAGCAAGTGGACCCTACAACTTTGCTTTTGACCAAGTAGAGAAACTCCAGGCTCCATTGTCTGGCAGGACCTGGTGGGTCAAGAGAGGCACTTGCCCAGATGTGGTTTTGTTGACAGTCCTGTGACTGAGCAACTCAGCACACAAAGGGAAGTCTTAGGAAGCCTCTGGCTCCGTCAGCTGGGTCCTGCTCACGTTCAATCATGCCCTGGCTATAAGCGTGGCCACTGGGGGACATGCCCATGTGAGAAATGACCCAGATTCAAGGTGAAAGTGTCCCCAGCCTGGCCGTCTCTGACGGTCAAGAGGATGAGCAGAAGTTCATCTCCCTGGAGCTTCAAGATGATGTGTCTGTGCCCCGCCCCCACTCCCACCCTGGGATTCTGCTGAATCAGCTCAGATATCAGGGTCTGATCCAGGTCAGGCTATTGGGGGAGGAAAGGTGTCCTTTCTAGAGATGGTAGAAAGTCTCCAAAACATAGATTCCCTCAGACGCAGACCCAGAGACAAGGAGTCTAATACAAGTCGTTTTTATGGGAGTTGATTTCAGGCATCACCAGCAGCGTAGGGGAGAGAGAGACAGAGAAAACAGAAAGCCGGTAAAGGGTGGCTTATCAAGTTGATTACCATTGTCCCTAGCGTGCAGCGGGGGCTTAAATCTTAGGGGAAATGGTAGCATGTGCACCGGGGAAAGGCGCAGGTTCTGAGGTCAAAGCTTGCCCCCTTTCTATCCCTCCCTTCATCTTTATCCTGGACTAGGCTGCCGCCAGGCTCAAGAATGCAAGCATGGAGGGTGGACGGGGTGCAGCCCCGGTCCCCATTCAGTTCCCTGTCTATGAAGAACCAGAAGAATAAAGTTCTGCACAGGGGACCCGTGTGGCTGCTGTGAGTGCTCAGGGCTGCGGCCGTCCTCACTGTGCTTCTTACCCACAGGGCTGCCTAGCTCAGCTCTCAGAACCTCAGGCTCCTTGTCTTGCAAGACAGAGCTCCTCATTCCGACTTGTGGCCTGCACTGTGGCCCTAAAGGTGCCTGGTATAGAGGGGAACTCTGTGTTCTGGACTGAACTGTATTTTGTTCCCCCCCATTCACCCAAGTTGATATGTTCAAGCCCTAACTTCCAATGTGACTGAACATGGAGATAGGGGCCTTAAGGTTAAATGGGGTCCTAGGGTGGGGTCCTAAGTTGAGAGGATTGCTGTTCTTAGGAGAAGAGACACCAGAGACCTCTCTCTGTCTCTCCACATGCAGAGGCCCTAGTTTCCCCGCCTCTGAGGTGGTGATGGCTCCGCAGGCTGCAGACAGCCTCCCCTGCAGTGGTGACTGAGGTTTTTGAAGGATTTACTGTTTCTTGGGGTTTTGCATCATTTGGGCTGACTCTGTGCCTGAATCCATCCCCTCCGGGTTTGGGATGTGCTGGGGGTAGAGCGTGGGGTGCTCCAGGGGGCTGAGAGAGCTGTCTCTATGGCCGGAGGACAGCCTGGTGCTTCTGATGAAATCAGAACAGCAGAAAGATGTGCAGATTCGCCTGTCTGCCCCCCACCCCCGGGCCTGTGTCTAAACACTTCCGATATGGACACTTTAAAGGCCCCCTAGTAAGGGTGGAGGCTGGTAGCTGTGGCCACCCTGGGTAGGTCTTCGAGACAACTTGGAGTTATCTTCATGTTCCTGCCTTTGTTCTTGGTGGTGGCAGGGGTGACGGCCCAGGGGCAAGCCTGTGAACTTGCTTTCCTCCAGCGATCAGCCAGCTATGTCTTCTGGGCTAAATCTCACCTGCTGCCTATTTTTGTAAATACAGTTTTATTAGAACACAGCCATGTTCACTTGGGTATGTATTATCCACAGCCATAACCACAGAGAAAAGTGGTTGTAACAGAAACCCGATGGCCCACAAAACCGAAAAACATTATTCTCTGGCCTTCGACAGGAAAGTCAGCCAGTCCTTGCTTTACTTTGTATCTTGAAAATAAGCATATGGGCTTCAGGGGAAGCCGGGATGGCTCAGCGGGTTAAGTGCTTGCTTTGCAGCCCCGGGAACCGAGGATCGAATCCCGGCCCCGGCCCGTGCAGACCCACATGCTGAACTGGGGTGTGCTGCCCATGGGGGAGGCCCCCAGCCCCATTCCTGCCCTGTGCAGCCCCTGCACACCTGTGTGGAATGAAACCATGTTGAAAACTGATGAAGTACTATGGAGATTGCTCTGGGCCCTCCCCCTTCTCTCTGTCTCTCTCTGTCTCTGTCAAAAACAATAAAATAAATCTAAAAAAAAAAAAAGAAGAAGAATATGGGCTTCGGAATGAGAGAGCCCTGGCTACAACTTCTTAGCTCTGTGGCCTTGGGCTAGTCACTTAACCTCTCTGAGCCTTGGTGTTCCCATCTGTAAAATAGGGCTAAGCACACCTGTCACAGGGTTGTGGCTGTCACTTCCCATGTCCTTGTTATGTATAGTTCTATCGTTTTGGGGTCACACACACACCCTTGTCCCCATCAAGACTGACTCCCTCAGGAAAGGGTGAGCTCTCAGTTATTAACACTTTAGAACTAATTTTAGTACGTGAGTCACCTTTCCTGGGGCTTCGCATTTGAAGCTTCATTTTAAGAGAGGAAGGAATCACTTTTTTGTGTTGGTGGGGAAGGTATTTATGTATTATTAATAATATTGAGGTGTCAGGCACAGGGAAGGAAGGTCTGGATTCACACGGAGCAGTAACAGCGATTTCCGCAAAGCCTGCCCCAGGAGTGCCCAGAAAAACTCAGGGGGTGTCTGTTCACCCCTGAGGGGAACTTCGTGGGCCCTGGGCGATCCTGATCAACCTCTGTCTCTACTCCCCTGAGAAAGGTGAAATCTTAGCTTCTGAGCCAGGAATATTGTTTTGAAAAAATGAAACGCCCTGAGTCCCGATAGTCTCCAAACCTCATTTTAAAGGGATTACAGCAGCTGGCTTGTAAATCCTGTCTTGTGGTGGAGGGCTTAGAGCAGGGCACAGGCAGGGAGTGGGCTGAGGGGAAGAATCGGGTCTTTTCATCTCCTGGAGAGGAGAGCACAGATTCTGCCCACTGTAGTCCCTGGGCCTGGACGCGCGGAAGGGGCAGGAATAGGCCCTGGACTTGGAGTGGGGACCAGGGTTCTAGTCCTGGCTGTGCCATCAGCTCACGGCTGACCTTGGGGCCTTCTCTGGGCTTCAGTCACCTGAGTGACAAAGACTTGAAAATAGGAGTTTCCCTATCTTCCTTTCTTTCCTTAGCCTCCCAAGTCCTGACACGGAGGACCTGACAGAGATGATGGAAGGGGAATCGGGTCCAAATGCTCTGTCTAGGGAAGGCGTGAAGCTTCTTGGGGACAGCTGTGCGCTTGAGAGACTTAAAGAACTGTAATTTGTAAAAATGGGGCTTCTTTGGGGTGGGAGTAGGGCAGGGTGGAATTGGGGAAGAGCTTCAACACCTGCCAGGAAGTAGGACTAGGGGAGGGCCAGGTGTGTGATGTAATTCTCCACGGAGCCCTCTGAGGGGAAGCTTCCATCGGGGTTGATCAGCCAGCAGGTTTGGGGGTCAGGTGAGTAGTTTTGTGTGTGTGTGAGTGTCTGTGCAGACACGGGCCTCCTGGGAAGAACCGGAAGGCCCACTTCTACCTGACTGGTTTTGTAGAATGCCAAGTCTGGTTCCGGCTGGTGACGGTCCGAGTGTGGGGGATGAATCACTAGCGAGACGGGAGGTGATTGGGGGTGGCACGCCGGTGAATTAAGACAATTTAAAAAAGCTTTTAAAGATTGTTTTATTGTTTTTGACAGACAGAGAGAGAGACACAGAGGAGGGGGAGGGCCCAGAGCAGTCTCCATAGCTGTACATCATCAGTTTTCGACATGGTTTCCTTCTACACAGGTGGGCGGGGGCCGCATGGGGTCAGAACTGAACTGGGGGCCTCCCGCATGGGAAGCTCACCCCAGTTCTGCCTATGGGTCCACAGGGGCTGGGGCTGGGATTCGATCCTCGGACCCTGGGACTGTAAGGCAAGCACTCAACTCGTTGAGACGTCCCGGTATCCCCAAACTAAGAAAATGTTAAGTATTCATTTCAATGGGTCTTGGAGAAAACAACTCACACATCAAACCTGTGATTCTGAGGACACGGTCCAAAGGCACATGTATATTAATAAACTGCGTTGGTTGGAGGGGAATGAGAAAGGGTGCTCTGGGCATGAGGTCCATGGCAAAAAGGACAGCAACCGCCGCTGGTTGGACAGGACCTTGGTGGGCATCAGGTGGGCCGTCCTCCAAAGGCCTGGCTCTGTGTCCGCTGCACACCCGCCTGGGTGCCCTGAGGTCTAAGCCCCTCCCCCAAACACCCGGTCAGTATCTTCAGGGGAGTAGGGAGAGCTGGGGGGGGGGGGACTGAAAAGAAGGAGTAAACGGAATGAGTTGATGCTAAGAGAGTGTCAAACTGAATAGATTGGAATGCGTCAAGTCAGACGGAACGCAACTCAGCTTCGCTCTCCACCTCTCCCTCTCTCGCCTCCACCTTCGTTTTTGCCCTTCTTTTCTTCTACCCGCTGGGTCCAGGCTCATAAAGTAATTTAGAGTAATTTTATAGAAATGAACTACATTTCTTGACAACCTTGCTCCACCTGGAAGAGTATTGCCACTGGATGATATGCATACATATAATCTTCATCATATTAAAATAAATGTTTGGTCCATAACGTCCCATGGCCCTTTCTTGGGGTATCACAATATTACACGTGCAGATTAAGGTTCAGAGAAATGCTGCACTTAAATAGAATACACTTGACTGTGAGCATTTCTCAAAGGCATGTGACTCTGGCGTGTTACCTCCATCTAACATCTGTTCATATCCAGCAGAACTGGTTCCTGAAGAACCCATTTTGAGATGTGCTGGGTCGGCAGCCGGCAAAGATGCCTTCCATCCTGACAGTTTATGCACTGATGATTCAGCCACTCCTGGGTGGGCAAGAGGATTGACTCTTCCATGGGAGGCTTCCGGCCAAGATCTGTCCCCATCTCTATCCCTGTCTCCGCTAGGGAGAAGTCAGTGACCTGCCAGCTGTGGGGTGGGGTTTTTTAGAGTTCCCAGTTTCTAAATAATGCCTTCCCACTGCCCAGGCTGTATCCTGCCTCTCTTATTAGGATTAGAAAGAGAACATCAACAAAAATACAAAGCACCAAACAACAAAACCCCAGACTGAACAATACCCCAAAGCCATGTCAGAGGAGCCCTGTCTCTGTTCGGCCCGCGCCTGTGCAGAGTTGGGATGTCTGGGTATTGCTCCTCGCTCCTCTCCCATGGTCAAGGCCAGTGTACTCACTGGTGGCCTTGGTTGCCCCAACACTTGCCTGCTTCTGGGCCTCGCTCCTTGGGTGGTGTAAATGAGTGGGAGGCCAGGGCAGGGTGGGATCTCAGCCACGAGGTGCTTGGAAGCTCTTCACTTAAATATTTAAAATTCTGAACAATCTGAATACCATAGTAATCACAATTTGTAAATTATTTTCTGTTCAGTGCTTGACAGTTTACAGAGCAGTTAGTCATTCCTAAGCAGAGCCCAGGAAGTGAATAGTGCTTCTCCACTCCCATCAGTGAAGAAGCAGAGGCACAGAGAGGGTAAGCAGCTTGCCCAAGGTCACATAGCCAATGTGTGTCCAAATAGGATTTGAATGCAAGTCTCCTGATTTTATACTGGGCATTGTTATAGAGCAGGGGACATGGTCCCTGACCTTGAGAGTTTTTAGTCCTGCTTAGAAAATGAGGCTTATTCCATTTCATTTTCTGTTTGTTTGTTTTTGGGGATGTGTGCAAATAAATTAATCTATATAACTATTGTAGACACTGTTGCACTCAGGAGATCTGAATTTAGAGAAAGGAGAAATCCTGGACTCGGTGCTTAAGGGAGGCTTCGTAGAGGAGGTAGACCCAGAGCTAGGCCTTGAGGGATAATGCACAAAACATATTAAAAATGTCTAATTTATCAGTCATTTATACCATAGTATAAAATTTATTTGATTACTCCCTACCCACCCATCTCTAAATGCAGGGTGAAAACAAGGCTTATTTATATATTCATTCAAGACAACATTTCAAGCCATTATTGTCTGGCAGCCCTAGGCAAGGTGCTGCTACCAGCTTGTTTCCTTGAATAGGCCCCTCAGAATTAGGACATGCCTCTAAATGTGAGGCAGAAGGAGGCAGGGGTGCCCCAGTGGGGGTCGATCAGTACCGTGTTTCCCTGAAAGTAAGACATCCCCCGAAAATAAGACCTGCTTACAGTTTTGCCTCTCACTGAAATACGTATAAGGCATCCCCCCCGAAAATAAGACTTAGAGCATTTTCGGGAGCAAAAATTAATATAAGACAAT
The DNA here is from genome assembly GCA_004027555.1 of Craseonycteris thonglongyai. Lineage (NCBI taxonomy): Eukaryota > Metazoa > Chordata > Mammalia > Chiroptera > Craseonycteridae > Craseonycteris > Craseonycteris thonglongyai. The sequence continues at coordinate 7,754 of PVKE010000345.1, forward strand.
GTCTTATTTTCGGGGAAACAGGGTAGCTGCATCCAGCCTATGCTTTCAACCCACTTCCAGCACCATTGCTGACCTGCCTTCCTGGGGAGCAGTGTCGAGAGCTCAGACAGGCTGAGGACTCAAGCACTGAGCATTGGGTTTTGGTAGGAGGGTGAGGAAATCCAGGGGCCCCGGATTTGAGCCTTGGGCTAGGGAAGCCTGGAGCAGGAGCAAGGGGGTGGAGGTGTCTAAGTACGTGGCCCACCAGGGAGACAGAAGAAGGAAACATCCCAGAGCAGAGATTAGTGAAACCAAAGGAGGTCAATAGGTCGAGCGGTGGGGCAGGATCCAGGGGAGGCTGAGCCTGTGGGAGCTGAGGAAAAGACCAATGAGGGTCCTTGGTCATGTAGGACACTTAGCAAACAATCTGTGCTTCTAATTGCATTTTTGATCTCAGCCTGTTCATTTAGTGAGTGAAACGAGGTAGTGATAGTAGATGGGAAATTGCTTTGAAGAGTAGGGTAGGCTTGCAATGAAGAGCGATGTTTGACATCCTTGCTAGGGGCTATTAGCTCATCTCGCTGCTATTTATTGGTGTGGACTGCGAATAGGGCACTTGCACCTGAATTTCTTCTTTTTGCTTCCTTACGGGGACTCTTGAAAGCAAGGTCCTCCAGATGTTCGCTCATTGCCTGGCTGATCTCGTCCGGTCCCCATGCTTTTAATGTTCATCGGTAAGCCTGAGTCTCCCATGTGGCCTCTCTAGCTCTGACATCTCCTCTGGGTTCCATCTCAACGGTCACCTCTTCTGTCCACCCACCACTGGACATTACCTCAGTAGTATCCCTTTCTCCTCCCCAAGTTCAATCCAGCCCCTCTCCTTATTTTCCATGCAGCACACACACTGGCTTTTCTGTCCCTTCAATGTGCCAAGGGTGGTCTCACCATTGAGCCTTTGCCTGTGCTGTTCCCTCCGTCGGGATGCCCCGCCCCCCTCACGAGGCTACTTTTCACGTGGGGCTAAGTTCAAAGACCACCAACTTCAGTGACCACCCGACTCAAGAAGCATCCTCGCCAACACGCCACTGCCATTACCTGCTTTATTTCCTTTATGAAATTATCTTACTTCTTCTTATTTACCTTTTGGAAATGTAGTGTCTATTTATTGAAGTGATATATTTACATGGCTTTAAAAGTCAAACGATAAAGTTGACATAAAAAAGCCCAGCAGTCTCCTGCCCGCCTCTCCACTTCTCAGAAGCAAGCCTATTTAGTTCTCTTCAGCTTTTCTTCTCTTAAATATTTTATTGTAGCTCTCATTTTTAATCTCAAAGAATGGTTTTGAAATGTGTTCCTTCTTACAGCTGCCTGTAGTTTCATGGATGAAATAGCTTCCCATGTGTTATTAGAGTGTACATAACTTTGTGACATTTTCTTCTGCTCTGTGAATTATGTTTCCTCTGATCTCCTTTCGCCTTCTCCTCTGCTTCTTCCTCCTCTTCTGTTTGTTTTGAGATCTGCTTTTCATGCTGGAGAATTTCTCAGGTCCCTGGTGATTATGGCTGTCTGTACAACAGTGACCCTCTGCGAGGCTGGCCAGACGTCTGTGTGCGTGAGCAGGGTTGGTGTGGGATTATTGGAGAGGGACCCGGATGTCTAGTTGGAGGTTCCCCAAGTCCATGTCTCTGAGTCTCTTCCCTTGGCCAAAGGCCCCAACAGAGATGGATCGCCCAGTCGTTTACCCGATGAGGAGGGAGGGAAAGAGTTGGGGTCCCTGGATTCCAGAGCTGAGTGTTAAGACTGTGGCTTCCATTTTGTCTTTCTCCTTGCCTCCCCAAGTCCAGAGTTTGCTGGTTCAGTTTCTCCTGAGTGTCACTTCCACCTTCAGTCAGCTCTGTTGCATCTAACCCTGGCCTTTCCTCCACTTGGTTGCTCACGTTGGCTTTGCTTTCAGATGCTCTTAGATTTCAGTTCCTGCAGACTACACAATCAGTTCCCACTCTCCTATGAATTTGGGGGATCACAATTCAGTCCACGATCACAGGTGAGGCTCATGCTCAGGTAACAGATTTGGAAGGTTAGCTGAACAGCTTTGGGAGGTTTAAAGGAACCAGTCTGCAAGACTGGGATGCATGAGGGCGAGAAGAACTGGGCAAAGGAGACAGAGGGGCAGCCAGCGAGGTCAGAGAAGACCCTGGCGAGGCTGAGACCAGGCGAGAAAGCGCTGTGAGGAGGTGGGAGCACAGGTCTGGCCCAGCGGTCCATCCATCGTAGGGTCAAGTTCCCTGGAAGTGGTCTCTTGGTGAAGGCATCCATGTCTCAGAAACCCTGAAAGGCAACCGCCTGGCTCTGACCCCTCATGAATAGTGAGGACTCTGAGGCCCAGAGCAGGGGGCAGCAGGGCTGCCTGGGCTGACAGGCCAAAGGTGACACACATTAGCACTGCGGTGTCCAGAGCCCGGCAAGCGAGCGAGTTTGGGTTCTGTCTGCCCTCCGCATGTGATGGAAAGCTCCCAATTTGTGGGTGAGAAAGGCCGAGAGAGCGAGAAACAGGCAGGAATGGTGAGAAATGGCTCTTTGTGAGCCTTCCAGAACATGAGCCGATGTGGTTGTGACAGGGCCATAGGAGCTCTCCATCAGGGGGACGCGAGGGGAAATACAGCCTGACAGACGGACCAGCTCCGGAGATATTAATTGTTCTCCTTTCAGGACTCCTGGCCGCAAGTCCCCGTGCCCAGCCCAGATGAAAGCCCCGTGTTACTGCAATCCCGGGCCTCCATGAAGAGATTTCCAACAATGCAAAAACCACTAATGAAGCAATCCTCATGGAAGGCGTGGGCCCCCCTCTCCGGACCCCCCTCCTGGGTCTTGGCTTTGAAATCTCATCCAGCAAGGGGGTGGGGGAAGGGACAGTGGCTCTGTCTGGAAGCCCCCTCCCTACTGTGCTGGTGTTCCAGGACCAGCCAAGGGTGGGGAGGGCTCCCTGGATGGGGCTCGGCCCCTCCCCGCCCTCCTGCACTTGGCCATGGTGCCACGAAGCTCACTTTCTTGGCGGGGTTCCTCTGTTCCAAGCGTCAGATCCCGCCATGGGAACCATGCTGGTGGGGGCCACCTTGCCAAATTGCACAAGCGCTTACCACCCGCAGGCAGGCGAGGGGCGGGGATGGGGGAGGCCTGGACGCCCTGCTCCTTAGAAGGAGCAGGAGGAGGAGCCGCTGTCACTGTGTTGTGCCTTGGCTTGGCGGGAGGCCAAGGAGACACTTCAGGGACCCCTTCCCACCCCTGCCTGGCCCACCCAGCCTTGCCTGGGAGCTGCCAGGCTGCTGAGTATTAGGAGGAGTCGCAGAAAAGCAGGGCCTTGTGCAGACTCCCCGCCTCCCAGTTGCAAAGGAGTGACAGAGGGGCGGCTCCACAGAGCATCTGCGCAGGTCACTCATGGCCTTGCACTTCAGGCTGGCTATCCTCTCCGTGCCTGGGGGACCTGGGGCTGGACAGGAGCAGAGACCTAGTGGCATGGGGAGGCCCTAGTGACCCCTCTCCTCGTGACCTTCATGGCCAGTATAGGAAGGACACTGGGGGGTGGCCCCTAAGGAGGAGGGTAAGGGGGAAACCTTCGGGGAGCCCATGCTTGATGTTACAGAAAGGGGGCTCCTGCCCTCTGCCCGCCGAGCCCAGAGCATAGGTAGGAGGCCTTTTGGTCATGGGACCAGCTGAGGAAATTGTCCCAAAGGTGTTCTCCTGGCCAAGGACCATGGAAGGTTTTGGACCTTCTGAAAGATGCGCCATCTATTCCCAGGTGATTCAGGGGAGGAGTGAGAACGTGTTCGCTATGTCTGAAACACAGGGCCTCCAGTGTCACACACAGCCTTTTAAGAGCTCTGTGAGACCAGGTCCACCATTGTCCTCCTTTTATAAGTGAGGACACTGAGGCACGGGGACACTAAGAAGATTCTCAAGGTGGCACTGACAGGAGGAGCAGAGCTGGGACTTGAACTCATCTCCCCTCTTCTCTCTCCTTGGGCCCCGGCTTGCAATGGCCGCATGCCCCAGAACAGGGGTTCCGGAGGCTGCTCGTCCACTGTGCTCCAGCCCCCATGTAAGAGAGGGGACAGGTGCCTTCCCTGTTCCTCTGGTTCTGATGGTGGTGGCCTGAGTTATGAACCACCACAGCGAAGCTGTGGAGCTGAAGTGACACCCGGGTGGTCTCCTGATACACAGGATAGTGCTCTGGCGAGATCCCGGCCTCTCTGGAAGTACCTTTCTTCTCCACCCTGGAGTAGCTGTTGGGACAGTTCAGAAAGGGCTCTGGGTGCAGAAGCTGTAGAGTCCCTATGTGCAACCTTCAGACCTAAGTTTCCCTTTGCCGATTTACCACCCACCCCAACGCGTGAGTGCTCACACACACACACACACACACACACACACACACACACACACACACCATATACCCTTTTATGCGCCTTATTAGCTTCGTGATCTTGCAAGTGACTTCATCTCTCAACCTCAGTTTCCTCATCTGTAAGTGGGGATCATAACAGGTCCTCAGGGCTATTGTGAGGATTAAATGTGATGATGGGTTACTTTCATTTTCTCTCCCCTTTGCCCCAAATCACTCCTGTCACTATCATTCTCCATACGCTGTCATCCTTTGGGAGGAGGAAATGGTGTGGGCACAAAGCCTTTAACTACCATCCCAGAACCTTAACCCAGGCCGGCTTAGTCATAAATATAAAAGTTTGGGGGCAGTCCTTATTTCCCCTGTCCTGCATTATTTCTGTCCCTCCTCATTTTTCAGATTTAGACTTTTTCTCTGGGGAGCCATTGGTCTGTGAGGTTCAGATAGACTTGATTTTGTTTGGGTTTAAAACTGGGTTTGTGATGATCAGGCCTGTCCAATCAGAATACTGCATGTTCTGGCCAGGTGATTGGTTCAGAGATGGTCATGTGATCCAAGTTGGGCCAATGAGAGCCTTAACTGGAACTTCTACAGGATTTATCCACCCTCTTTCCTCTGTGATTGCTAAACTGATTGAATGTTAACTTAAAGACGCTGACCGATAACTTTGACATTACTTGGGGAGAACCTGCCTGAAACTGAAGCCACAAACCCATGCGTTCACCTTCTTTTCTCTCAAGAAGTACTCAGAAGAGGATAAAGAAAGAGACATAGATGGGAAGATTTAACACCCGTGGTGCTAGACTATAGATACTGCTCTGGTTCAGTTATTTCTAAAATTTTGTTTAGAATGTTTATTTTGAAATAATTTTTGACTTCCAGAAAACTTGTAAAATGTACAGAACTCCCATATATGCTTTACCCAGCTTCCCCTGATATTAACATCTTACATAACCACAGACCAATGACCCAACCAACCAAATTAACATTGGTATAATAGTAGTAACTAAACTACAGGCTCGGTGTGGATTTTACTAGTTTTTCCACTAATGTCTTTTTTTCCTGTTCCAAAACCAAATCCAATTGTAGAATATTCCGCTCTGTGAATTCACCATGTTGATCCATCCCTTGGCAAACATTTGGGTTGTTGATGAGGTTTTGCTGTCATGAACGGTGCTGCTATGAAACCACTCGTACAGACGTCTTCTTGTATAGTTGCAAGTGTTTCTCTTGGATGAATACTGGGGAATTGAACATTTGGGATCATAGATTTCAATGTTGAGTAGTCTGGATCATAGGTTTACATGTTCAGCTATAGGAGATAGTGTCAGTGATTGAACCAACCTACACATCTACCATCATTGTGCCCTCTTGACTGTTTAGTTTGGTCAGACTTAATGTTTGCCCATTGAATGGGTCTAGGTGGGCTGGGTTACTCTCAGAACACACACTGGCTTCTCCCCTTCAGGACCTTGGATGAAGCTCTCTCCTGGTGAGCATGCCCTTCCTTGCCAGCTCTTCAAGGAAAGACCTTCCTCTACCATGCAGCACCTTGTCTTTGCTTTCTGACCATAGTGGTAGTTCCATGAGGGCCATGATCTCATCACTCTCCCCACTCCCTGCTCCCCAACCAGGCACAGTGCCTGGGACCCAGTAGATGTTCAACATGTGTCTGTTAAAGGAATGAACGAGTGGATGGAGCTTGTCTGTACAGGACGCTTCCTATTGAGAATCACGCTGGCCCCACAGCCAGTAAAAGTAAAAGCTTCATCTGGCTTCCAAACCCCAGCCTCCTGTTTTCACCAGCAATAATTTGCTGCAAACCCTGCCAGAGAAGGGCAGAGCATTTGGGATGCATAAAGCAAAATGGAATCATGTGCAAGACCTTTGGGGTGGGCTGTGCTGTTCACCCGAGTCTGGGGAGCCATGGGGGCATGAAACACAGCTGGAGGAGGAGCTGGGGTGGTGAGAGAGGAGGTGAGGGAGGAGAGAAATGGGGGAGGGGTGGAAAGTGAGGGGATGCAGGCCCTGCAGATGGTCTAGAGACCTCCCCTCCCCAGTGGGAACTTCTCTGATGGTGGGTGGTCTCTTGGGCAGCTGGGCTGATGGGATGGGTTTGGATACTAGCTTCTCATGACTGTAGGGCTGCTGGGGGTTCTGGGAGAATTTATGGGGTTCTACCAAGGCTGTTTGCTGATATTTTAGAAAAAATACTATTGGACTGTGTGTTTTCTCTGATTATAAACAAAATACATGTGCATTGTAGAAAGTCTGGAAAAGCCAAAGAAAGTAGTAAAATCGTTAAGCTCTGTCCCTTCACCCAAAGATCTCATTAGTTCCATGCCACCATATTTCCTCTTGGTCTTTCCTTCTCTCTCTCTCTCACTTAGGAGAGGCTGGAGCCACATGTTCAGATCCTGACTCTGCCTCTTCCTAACTCATGACTGAAGGCAAATTTCTGAACTCCTTCCAGTGTGTTTTTCAATCTATAAAATAAAGCACTAGCCCACCAATAGGGCCGGCCTCTTAGAATGGTTGCAAGGATGTCATGAGTTAATGCATATCAAGCATCTGGTTCACAGTAAGCACTGAGTCAGTGTGAGCCATTGCAGTGTCAAACGCATTCAGTCATTCAACACGCATTCATCGAACACTTCCTGTGTGCCAGTCACTGTTTGAGGAGCTAAGTATACAGAAATGAATGAATCAAGCATGTTGCCTACTCTGGAGAGAACTTACAGCCTCTTTGGAGTGAGGGTAGGGGGGCAAACGCAGTCCAAATAATATGCTAATGAATGCATAGTCATGTGTTACGATGAGCCTTCTGAACATAGAGAACAGGGTGCTCTGAGAAACGAACATTTCCACACTCGCCTGAAGGGCTGTCAATAGGATGGAATGAGCAGCCAGGGGTTTCAGGCAGAAAGTGGGAGGGTTCGAATGGAAGGAGGTTTGGGTGTGTGGAGTTGCTGATAGCCAGCCTTAGGGCTGAATGGAGCTGAGCAAGGAAGGGGACAGATGAGCAGCATAAGGAGGGGCCGGAGGGACAGCCAGGTCAGCGTACGCAGGGTCTGGTCAATGTCCTTGAAGATTTTTAATATAATTCACATGAATGCAAATTAGAGGCAAAGGTGTCTAAAAAGAGGTCATATGTGCCCACCGTTCTCTCACTGAGCCTGGAACCTGACTCCTCTAGAACGGGCTTGTAAACATCACCGTAAATTGTCACGTACTATTCCAGTGTAGAGGGTGGGCGTCTAGTAATTGGTTAGGCAGCTCGTCCCTCCATTGTTGGAGGCCGGGCTGTTTCCATCTGGGGCCGCCAGCTGCTGCTGCTTATACTCCTGATAGCTTTTCATGAGGACGTACCCCAGGGCCATCCTCCTGCGGCACTAGGGCCCCGTTCAACTGCGGAAAAGGGAGCATGGAGCTGCCTCCCTGCCCAGGCCGGCTGTTCTCTGATGTCATGGAAAGTTGGCTGCCAGCGGCTGGCTCTCACCGGCACTGGCTGACCAGGCTGGCATCCGCCCCTTGACCGCAGCTGGGAGCCCAAATGCTCCAGTAGGACATCAAGGGCCCGGGCCGGGCCTTCTGGGGCCTCGTTGCTCCATCTTCTCCCTTCTCATTTCATCCTTTTGTTCTGTGTCCTCAGCCCCGGCTCCCTCCTCCCACCCTAGCCCCCGCAGGATGGGTGAACTGGGGAGGGGTCTCTGGCCTGGTACTAATTACTTTCAAACATTACTTTGAATCAAGCAAATCAGGGGTAGACACCAGTTCTCCTACCGCCCAGTGACTCATTGTGCAGAAAGCACGTTGCAGGGGCAGGAGCCTGGGAACAGGGGTGGGGGCCTATGGGGAGCGTGTGCCTGCAGGGATGAGTCTTTAGGGAAAGGTCCCAGAAGAAGAGATGGACATGGGACCTGGTGTGGGCTGGTGGGAGGGCCCCTCCCGGGAATAAATGTAGGGGGCGCTCACAATTATGTTCTCTTTCCATTTCCAGGGCCATCCTGGGAATGTGGGTGTCTGAAGGGCCCCTACGGGTCTGACACAAAGTAAGAGCTTGATAAAGGTTTGTGTGAATGAAGGAATGAAACGACCTTGGACTCAGAATCCCAGACCGTTAGGGCCTGAAGGACACATGGAAATCACCCAGTTTTGTTTTTCTTGCCCTTTCTTAGGCTAGGTACTTTTAGGAGATTCTGATCAAGTTTAGGGCCCTTTTCTCCAGAATACACACTCAAGGCTTTTAATATGATTTGGAGAAATCTCACACCCCTCGAGTCTTCCCAGGAACCCTGACTGTCTAACCCTCTCTTTTTACCGATGGCAAAAGAGAGGCCCAGAGACACAGGATGGAGCCTTGTGGGTGAGCCAGAGACTGTGGGCCCAGCCCTGGAGAGAGAAAAGGAGCGAGAAAGAGACGGAGGGGAGAACTTGGGGGGGATGGAAACAGACATAAAGGGAAAGAGAGAGCTAGATGGCGATACAGAGAGATGGTGAGGTAGTGAGTGAGAGAGAAAGATAAAGGCAGTGAGAGAAAGATAGAGATTTATGTATGTGTAGATAGATAGATAGATGATAGATGATCGATACATAGATGATAGATAGATAGATGATAGATAGATAGATAGATAGATGATAGATAGATAATAGATGATAGATAGATGATAGATAGATGATAGATAGATGATAGATAGATGATAGATGATAGATGATAGATAGATAGATGATAGATAGATAGATGATAGATAGATGATAAATGATAGATGATAGATAGATAGATAGATAGATGATAGATAGATGACAGATAGATGATAGATGATAGATAGATAGATAGATGATAGATGATAGATAGATGATAGATGATAGATGATAGATAGATAGATAGATAGATAGATGATAGATAGATAGATAGATATAGAGATATCAGAGAACGGCAGAATAAGAAAAGAAAAGGCTGGAGAGAAAAGACAGGGAGCTGCCCAGTCCCCAGGAAGTGGTAGCCAACCCCTCCTCACCCCTGTCCCACCTCGGTGCTCAGAGCCCTGCACAGCTGGGCTCTGCAGTTCTGACTCTGCCAATCACCAGGTGTGAGATTTTATCAAGATGCCCGAGCTCTGTGGGCCTCAGTTTTCCCATCTGTAAGTGGGGATAAAGAGGACGCATGCCCAGGCCTGTGTTTGTACTAAACGAGCGTGAGTGAAGGTGGAGCGTGAACGTCCTCCCTTGGCTCATAGGTGAGTTTCACGTGTCCCTGTGTCGGTCCCCTTGGGGCTGAGCATCTGCACAACATCGAAAGTTCCCACGTTTGGGTTCTGGGTGTCGCAGGCAGGCTGTGTGGCCTTGGGCCTCCACCTTTGGATAAGGTGACCAGATGTTAACATTGGTAAAGCGGGACACCATTGACCGGGGGGGAGGGGGTTCTTGATTAAAAATTTGGTCTATCTCCTGCCGTTCCCTAGCTTGTCGTGCATTCTTTCCAAAAATCGGGACTTTTTTAAAACACCGCGGGATGCGGGACAAATTGTTACAAATTGGGACTGTCCCGCCAAAAGCGGGACGTCTGGTCACCCTACCTTTGGAGCCGTTGCGTTGAATGGGCATTAGTTCTAGGTTCCCTTCCAGGTTTAGAATGCAGAAAATTGTTTCTTTCCAAAAAGACACTGTTTTGCTATCTGGGGGAGTCATTTTCCCCAGATCAGGTGACCACAAAGACAGCAGAGGGACAGTGATTTGACCATCCCTTTGGTTGGGGACGGCTGGGGTGGGCAGAAGGGAGCATGGCCAAGGGTCTGCTATAGTGCCTGAGGAGAACTCAGTGGCCTTGACTTTCAGCTGCAGCACAAGGGAGTTACATGAAGGACAGCATCAGTGTGATAATGAGGTGGCAGGAAAAGTTGTAGCACTTCCTGGGGGAGTGTGCAGTGTAAGGTGAAGTCTAGAATGTGGGACCTCATGCTCCTCAATGCCTAAGCTCCTCTTTCTCATAAATCATCTCATCTGTCCTGACTACCAGCTCCATGAGGACTACAATCATGTCTGACTTGCCCTTTCGACCCTGCGCAGGGCCTAGCACATAGTAGGTACTCAATAAATATTAGTGGAATAAATGTACCAATTGGACTGTAGTGCCATCGATCCTGCTGGCCCCGGCTCCACCTGAGAGCCTCGTTAGAGAGAGGACAGGGACAGCCCCAAACACAGGTGGCACATGCAGACGTTTGTGCAGTCACCACCCTACCCCCAAACCTCTTGGAGGTGCCTGAGGGCATTTGGTGGGTGGAGGCGTCTGCTGGGCCACTGAACGCTTTCGCATGTACAAGGCCCCTTGGAGGCCCCAAGGAGTCGGGCATTGTCCTGTTCAGAAAGCTTCCACTTGGGTCTTGAATAATAGTGCGTTTTATGAAAGGAAAGTGGGCTTCAAAGAGCTGTGGGTTTATGGGAAGAGACTTGGATGGAAGTCATTATTCCTGCTACCCCATCTCGCCCCACGTTCTCTGTCTCCTCTGTCTTCCATTCAGCCCACGTTTCATCTCCTGCCGGTGCTTTCCTCAGCCGGCTTGGGTCCGGGGGGGATGGGCTATTGTGTCCATGGTGGGAGGGGTGCGGAAACCCTTTGAACTGGCCTCTGGTTGGGGAGAAGTGGCAGGCATGGACGGACAGGGCGGAGGGAGCTCTGAGAGGTGTCCAGGGATGTGACATGAAGGCAGGGGGTGGGGTGAGCGTGCAATGGAGAGCTCTCTGCCAGGGCAGTGAAGACGGGGCTCTGGTTTGCAAAGCCTGTCCTACGTGCTCATAAGCGCAGCGATGGGGAGAACTCACGCTTACCGGGCGCTCACCCTGTGCCAGGTCTGTGCCAGGCAGGAGTGCCGCTTTCCTTCATCTCAACAGCTGCCCTCAGGTCGCAGATGAGGACACAGAGGCTCTGACAGCCTGTCCCTTCTCTACAGTCACACAGCTGACGCCACTCCTATGTGTGGCCTGGGCCATGATGGCTCACCTCTCTGAACGGGTGTGTCTTCATGTGTGAAATGGAGGAGCTGAACTAAGTCCCCTGGCTCTCAGTATGAGTCACATTGTATAAGTTTTGTCTCGTTAGAGCAGGGCAGACCACACTAGGGTATTCGGCATCATCGTTTTGGCAACACGGCCCCTGGGTCCCAAGGGAAATATGTGGAAGGGCTGCCTCCCCGTAGCAGGTGAGAACACCCGATGATAGATCCCTAGCTTGAGGATGGATTCCTTACTTATCACCCTTCGAATCGGCTATTGTGGAAGATGGTCTATAAAGGCAGCAGACTACAGCCCCCTGCAGAAGGACGGAGCCTCGTGTCTAAACCAGAGACTGTGGGCCCAGCCTTGAAGGGAGAAAAGGAGGGAGAAAGAGACAGAGGAGAGAACGTGGGGGAGATGGAAACAGAGACCTAAAGAGAAAGGTAGAGATCGATGGCTGTGTGGAGAGATGTTGAAGGGCAGAGAGAGGGTTGGGTATCGGAGAAAGACAGAGGCAGAATAAGAGATGAAAAGAAAAGAAGACAGGAGAGAAGGAGCCAGAGGGGTGGAGAAGACAGAGGACACACATGGAGGCTACCCAGGGAGCCCCGTCTAGAATCGGGCTGTGTTCTCCCATAAATGCTGTTCTGATGGCCCTATGACAGTAGCTGAGAAGCAAAACTCAGCACACCTCAGAGAGGCGCAGGGGTGGCAAGGCCCTGGACAGTCGTCGCAGATGCAAGGCCGCAAAAGGGATAGGGTGGGGACAGAGAAACCTGCAGTTCTTTTGGTTAAACCCAAATTGTGATTGTCTGTCTCAATTTCAGGAGCGAGCAAGATCACCCAGAGCAGGCCTTGTGCTTTCTCTGTGTTTTATGGGAGCTGGAACGTTGCGGGTGTTAAGCAAACACACTCTCTCAAGTTCAATCACGAGAGGAAGCTGGATGGGAGCTATTAAACAGAGCAGCTCTCACAGCTGGGAAAATAAACCCACGGGCTGAGGCATTGCCCAGTGGTGTGAGCCGGGCCCCTCATCCAAGATGGCAGGGGGAGCCCTTCTGCTCCGCTATAAAAGGGAGCCCGGGGAGCCAGGGTCTTCACTTGAAATCTCAAGGTCAGTGATGGTCAGAACCAGACAGGCTCTTGGGAATGAATGATAATAGCAGCTGCCCTTAAGGAGTGCAGCTGAGGGGCCAGCCTCATCGGTGCCTTACAAATATTCTCATTTATTCCTCAAAAATATGCCTGTGAAGTAGGTCCTATGATTTAACCAACTTACCTACTACTGTTTAACCTGTTCTTTCATGCAATAGCCCCATTTTATTGGCAGATTTGTCTAAGATCACAGCTAGTAAAAGGGCAAAGCCAAGACTTAAATCCCAAGTTTCCCACTGTTCCAGCGACAGCTGTCCAGGTGGGTGTGATGAGATACGGTGGGTATTGCCCAGAGGGAGGGCCCACAGCTGCGGTTACAGAGCACCCCTCTTGCTCCCCATGAATCAGGGCTAAGGGACAAGGGGCCAGCTGGAGAGAATGGGTCTTCTTTCTAAGCAACCATCTGAGAATGCAGTCTTGCCTTCTTCCTAGACCCTAACCTGCACCTCGAGAATCTCCTTTAGGGAGCTGTGGCCCCAGAGGCTGAGAACTGGGGGTGGCGTAGATGATGGGCAGCCACTGGCTTGCTGGCTCACCAGAAAGCATTCACTGGTGACACTTTCCTTTTCCTGTGGAAGGGACCTCTCCCCTCTGTTCCATGTAATTGGGGCCCAAGCCATCCATTCCCAAACTGCCCCGCCCTTCGCAGCGGCTCCCATAGAGCACTGTTAGGAGTACTTTCACCTGCAAAGAATGGAATGCTCGTACCAGTAACTGCAACAAGACATGGAATGATCTCCTATGAGAAAAAAAAAGTCTGGAGGTAGAAATGTCTAAGTTTGGGGTTAAATCATCAAAGACACAGGTTTTTACCATTCTCCTGGTATTACTTACTGTGCTAGATTTTTATCTTGAGGCTTGTTGGCTCATGATGGTAAGATAGGGGTTTCTAGTGGCTTTGGCATTATGAATGCCTTCACAAGCAAGGATGCAAACTCTTTCTCCTTGCTGACCTACCTGGCTCTTATCAAGGAGAGAATAACTTGGCATACTTCTTTATATATATATATAAAATTCAGGTTTCCTAGCTAGCTAGCTATCTGAATTAAATTAAAGTTGCCCGGGTATAAAACCTGAATTCTTTGTTTTTGACGTGGCTAGTTCTAGGTAAAAGTCCAGGGGCCTCTAGCTCCCTGGTGGAAGTGAATACGCATAGAATTAGCTACAGAGGGGAGTGTTGTGAATGTTGTGAAGGTAAAGCAGTGAAGGGCTATGGGTGGGGCTGCCTTCCTTAGGGACCTTTTGAAATAGGACTGTACAGCTGTTCCATCGCTGCATAACGAATGACAACACTCAGTGTGGTTAGATGGAACCTTCAGAAGGGGACACGGAAGCCAAGTCTCCAAAAGAAAAGAAGTCAGCTGTTCAGAATTGAGCCAGGAGGAATTGAAATGGGATGGGTTTATGAGACATCATGCCTGGCACCTAGAGAGTCCATGGGGGCTGCAGTGCTCACTGGGTTCAAGGTCAGGGAGGTGGTGGGTAAGGAAGCCTCCAGTCAATGACGTCCGATCACCATGGGCCTTACAAGCGGCTGAACAAAACTGAGTGTGAGCCTGCGAGCAGGGGAAGCCTGGGATGAGTTTTATGAAGGAACCATCACCCTTGTTGCTGTTGGAACAGAGCTGGCTCCTCCGGGAAAAGGGCAGTGATTTTTGTCGCCTGTGGTCGGATGGTCCCTGATTGCCCTTCCATCTCTCTCATTTTCCCGTACTTCTCTCCTTCACCCCGTGGAGCCCTCGGCATCCAGGAGATAGAACAATAGCGATAACAGAGGTCCCTCACAGGGGGACGGCCCTCGACAGTTTGTACGGTGCTTTTCCTCTCTTCCCCTCCCTTGGTCAGAGCGGCTTCGTAAGGTCGGCGAGGTACTCATGCGCTCTCCCCATTGCACAACCGAGACACTGAGTCCCAGAAGCTGAGGGGTTTGCCCAGTGCCCCCATATCAGCAGTGTGCCCTTGCAGAGCCTCACTCCTCTCCCTGGGGGTGAGGGGCAGCAACGAGGGGCACTGCTCTGAAGGGGAGACACCCTGGTGGTTACCCAAGCAGCATCGGGCACATCCCAGGGCCAACCCACTTGCCCACCAGAAAAAGCAGCCCCACGCCCCCACACTCCGACAAGAACATTCCTCTCCCCGGGTTACGCCAGCCTCCAGACAGAGAGGAAACCAAGCGGGTTTACAAGCGGACGCGACAAGAGACAGGCTCCTAAGCCGGCTCCTCTTGGTCCCCGGGAGGCTGCGTTCCTCGGTCTCTTTTCACACTTTTTTCTCCACTCATCTCTTGGCTATTAACCCGCTGGCTTTGCCAAAGCTTGCAGATTCCTCTGTGACCTCTACCCTTCTCAGGGGCTTTACTGGGATAGGAAGTTCATCCACTCATTTCTTTTCTCTCCTTGCTTCCATTCTTCTATCCATCACTCCTTCATCCATTTGACTTCCCATCCATCCACCCATCCATCCATCCATCCATCCATCCATCCATCCATCCATCCATCCACGCAGACTTAGAGTCATTACTGTGTTCTGGAGGTTAGATGTTTGGAAAAGGGATGGCCCTGCCCTGATAGGCCCTGGATGTTGTGTTCTGTCGAGCTGAAGGAAGAGAGGGGAAAGCCCAAGGGAGGGGTCTTCAGAGACAGCAGAGGTGTGGCACAACCCACCTCGGCCCCCGTCTCACAGGGGGCCCTGGGACTGTAAAGGAAGGAGCTTGCCTCAGGCAGGCAAGGGGAGGCATCTAAGGACCTTCTGGATTGGGTGCGATGATACAGCTTCTCCCCTGAGCTGGGAACCTTTTCTCTCAGGGACAGGTGTTGGGCTTATAGAAGCCCCAGGCCTTAGGAGAGGTGGAGGCTGGCCTTTCGAATGCCTCCCTCCCCCTCCATCCATCCTCAGAGTGATCCCTCTAAGGCACATACTGGAACGTCGTCCTCCCCTGCTCAACAAGTTTCTATGGCTCCCTAGTGCCTTTAGAAAAAAGTCCAAGAGTCTTTGCTTCGCCCCACGGGGTTGTTCCGATCTCCCCTTCCACTGCGTTCTTCCCAGAGCCCTATGCTGCGGCCCATGCCCAGTGCACTCACGGGTCTCCATGCCCTTTCCCACTGTGCTTCTGCAAGTGGTGTGCTGGTCAACTGATCGCCAGAAAGAAAAAAAAAATTCTGGTTGGTAGCCTGTGCCAATTTCTGTGGTATAAATATTCCCACCATGGCAAATGTCAAGCTACTGATGACATGACTGAAAGCTGAGCTGGGAAGAGGTGCCAGGACGGCTTCTTACAAGCCCTGGCTCCTTCCTCCAGCTGAGTATGGCAGTGCGGTGCCCACGTCCAGATCGCTGCACTCCCGGTCTCCCCGTGGGTGACCCTGAGCAAGCTGCTGAAGTTCTCTGCGCCTTCGTTTTCCCTTCTCTAAAATGGGCACAGGGATATCTCATTATAAGAATGAGATAAAACGAAGCAACCAAGTGCTTAGCACGATGCCTGACGTATGGTAAATGCTTAGTAAACTGTGTCCATCACCTTTGACCTGTGAAATGCTTCCCCGTATTTCAACTTCAGCTCAAAGCCACCTCTTCCCTGCAGCCTCCTCTGATGGCTTCATTGAACGAAGTCACTCATGTTATACGAAGGACAGGGCTCGTGTCTGTCTTATCGTTGAAGTCACTTCACTTGGCAACATGACTATTGTGTCTAGAGCCGCGCCGGTGGCCTGCGCCGATTCCTTGCTGAATCCTGTGTCTTGCAGAGCCAGGCACACAGTCGGTGCTTGAAGCAGGTGTGTGTGTGTTGGGGAGGGTGGGGGGCAGGAGGCAGAGATACAGACGTGTGTGCCACCAGTAGAAAGTGGCAGGGACGTGGGCTAGTGGCATATGTTGGGCGTAGAGTGTGTGCATGACGAGCCAGGCCATGTGGCCAGGTGTGGCCACCTGGAGAGCCAGGTGGCCCTCATCCCTCGTGACTGAGGAGGCCATGGCCCTCCCAGCTGGGGGAAAGGGGCCGGCTCCCAGGGAAGGGCTGGTCTGTGATGGCAGAGCTGGTGGGCTGGTTACTAGAGAGAAGCTGGGCCGTGACTCAACGGAAAAATAAATGCACATCCACGCCAGACAAGCCTGCATCCAGGCGGGGTGAGTTCATAAAATGGCTCTGAGGTGGTTTGGAGCCACTGTGGAGAGGCGGGGGAGGAATTTTCTCATTTCTCGTAAAACCTTAATCAGCGTTAGTCACTTCGGGTGATTACAAGGGCTTCAAATAGCCACCAGCAGTAAGCTTGGAAGGACGCGTCTGAGGCCGTTTTGTTTCTCTGGGGAGCAGAGGTGGGCCTGTGATGGACACACATGTCTCCTCACCAAACCACGCGCAACCGTAAGCTCGCTGAGGGCAGGGACAGGTCTGGCTGGAGCGTGGCCCTGCGCCTGGCACAGTGCCTGAGACAGGAGGGGCTCCACACGCCTTTGTTGACTGCCACTGAGGGGCTCTGTCCACTCACTCAGATGCCTGGTTCTTTGCGCTCTTGAAAGTTCTGCACCTGTTTGCTTTTGATCTGTTTTTTCCCCACTGGGATATCAGTATTCTGTTCACTGCTCTTCCCAAGGCTTGGACAGTGCTTGGCATGTGGCAGGAGCTGGACGGAGGAATGGTTGAGATGGAAACCATCTTCGAGACGTGCTGCCATGAAGCTTCTCAGGAGGGCCCCGGTATTGTTAGCACCCCACGGGCCAGCCCTCCAGACATGGCTCCTCAGAGAGGCCTGAGAGCAGCTTCGAACCCACGTGTTCCTGCCAAGGCTTACCATGCTCCCCTTCCCCGCCTCACAGCACCCTAATAAAGCTTCATCTGAGGGAAGGAGCCTAGAGCAGCCCTGGCTACTGTAGTGGGAATTTCAGATGTGTGTCACCTCCTCAGGGTCCGTGTGCAGGCCTCCACTCTCACCATGGTGGGACTGCCTCTCTAAGTTCATCTTGGGCATTGAAACGAAAGGGGAAGCTTTTAGTCCCAGCTCTCTGTAAGGGAGCTTAGTAAGTAACAATGAAAAAAAACAGGTTTCTGGGGGGGGCGGGATGGCTCAGCAGGTTAAGTGCTCGCTTTGAAGCCCTGAGGACCGAGGATCAAATCCCAACTCCGGCCCAGGCAGACCCACATGCTGAACTGGGGTGTGCTTCCCAAATGCGGTGAGGCCCCCAGTTCAGTTCAAAAAAAAAAAAAGGAAAAAAACAGGTTTCATAGTCAGGCTGCCTAGGTTTAAGTCCTACCTGCTCCTTCCTAGCTTTCTGACCGCGGTCTCATCATCTGAAAAAGGGTGGGTGGAGAGGATTTATTTCACTGAAGTGTTGTGAAGGCCGGAGGATGGGACACACTTTTGGCTGTGTGACCTTGGGCAAAAGACTCCCCTCCTCTGATCCCTGTTTTCTTACTCATACAATGGGGAGAACAGATCCACCTCGTTCATGACCCGATGCAGGTAAAGTCAGCACCTGGTCCCCGGTCCATGCTGATTATGTTGGTCAGTCCCCTACCCTGACTGAAGAAGGTGGCCCAGCTTGTCTCCCTTTGACCCCTTCCCCATAATGGTCACTTCAAGCCAGTCTAAGTATGAAGCAAACCTTCTGCCAAATGAATACCCCTTCTTGCTCCTCACCTGGCCGGTGGGCCCCTTCCCTAACAAATACTTCCTCTCGCCCAAGACCAGCAGGCTCTTAGTGGATCAGACTCTGTGTGTCTTTGTGTTTGGGAGGGAGGTAGTGCTGGGGAAATTCAGGGAGGCCCCTGCCTGGGAAAATGGGGAAGAGATGCTGGGAGAACCACCCACGGCACCTCCATCAGCTGGGACAGAAACCATTCACGTCCTTGGTGCACCTAGGATCACGTCTAAACGTTTACCAGCGAGGACACCCCCGCCCCCTCTGGCAGGGCAGGGAGCCGAGAGAGGACACCCATACAGTCAGCATGTAGGCTGCAGGGCGGCCGCTCCACCTCACCTCGGCAGCCGAGATGGAGGGTTCCTGGACTCTGGAGCCAGACTGTGCAGGTTCGAATCCCAATTCAGCCTGGATAAGCTTTGGCAAGTTATAAAAGCGCTCTGTGCCTCAGTTTCCCCCTCTGGGAACCACGCCTGCTTGGCAGGACTGTTGTAAGAATGAAACAAGAGGTAGAGAGTGTAGGTTAAGATCTTTACCTGGATGCGAGCCCCGCCTCCCTCCCTCACCAACTGTGTGATGTTAGGCCAATCAATTCAGTTTCTGGACCTTGGTTTCCTGGTGTGTAAATCCTGGGCTATTGCAAGACTGCCTCCAAGATGAACTGAGACCAAGCACTTAAAAGAGCCCAGCCCAGTGCCTGGCACCCCGAGAGCACTTAGCACGTGATCCTTGTATGATCCTTTCTTCTAGCATGAAGCCTGGCACATAGGAAGTGCTCTGGGGGTGTTAATTCTTTCCACCCGTGTCCCGGTCAGGCACGGCCCCTGGGGAAGCCTTGGCCCCCTCTGGGACCTTTCTGTTTGTGCAGCCTGTCTCCTGCCCCACCCTCTGCCTGGGTTTCTGGTAGGGGCGGCCACCCTAGGTCAGGGCAGAGCCTGGAGCAAGGCAGGCCTTCGGCTTTCAATTTTTGCAGCTGCCCCTTCCCTTCCTGAGCCCATTCCACCCTGGTTCGCTTCCTGGCTGCCCCAGCTCTTCCTCTCCCCTTTGAAATCCCTGCCGCTTGTCCCAGGTCCCTCCAGACCACTGCACAAAGGCCTCTTGGATTCCAGCGTCAGCTCAGTAATTCAATTACTGCGAGGAGGATTTCTCCTTTCTTCCCCCGCCCCCCCTTCCTCTCCCTTCCTTCTCTTCCTTTTCTTTTTTCTTTCCTTTTTAGATCAAAAATGAAAAGACAGACATTGTGACCCTCAGAAGACGCTGTGACTGAGAATTCCCTCCTGGGCTCCAGCCCCCGCTGATGAAATACCAAGAATGTTCTCCCCTCGGAACACGTGTGCATGGCATTTGATGTATGTCCTTTGTTGGGGCTTGCTTTCTTCTGCCTCCTGTTCGATGCTGGGGACCCATGTAAGTTCCCCACCAGAGACATGATGGCTGTCCCTCTGTCTGCCCAGCTTAGCCTTGGGCGGCCTGCTGCTGGACCCGGGAGGAGAGGCTGCCCAAATAAGGCCTTTGCTCCATTTCTGAGCTTAACATTCATTCTTCGCAGATTTCAGTGAAATCTGTGAATGGGGTCATTGCCTGGAAGAGAGCAGGCTGGCAGGAGGGGGACAGGGCAGTTGGGGGGGGGGCGGTTAAGCCCAGACCCAGCCCTGGATCGGGCCCCTCTGTGCTATGACAGAGGCAGGCCACGGGCCTTGCTGGGTCCCGCTTACCTGTGGACCACAGTTTTATCTACCGTCCAGCAGATGTGGGCTTAGTGTCCAGCAGGTCCCTGACGCTGTGCTGGGATCTGTGACTAGAAAGGAGAACTGCATGCTGAACCTCTAGGAGTTCGACTGAGAGGGTCTTGGAAGCCCTTTCTGGCTCTCACGTGCTAAATGCAGCCAAGGCAGGCTCACAAAAGACACACAACTGAGTAGGCGACGGCTGACAGGAAACCAGGTGGCAGGGCTGGAAGATTTTTTATTCCATTTTTTAGTGAATTTCTGGAACAAATAGAGTCTTAAAGGCAAAAGGGCTCAGTATTTGGCTGCCCCAATGCCTCAAGGACCCGTTAAGGGTTAAGGCCCTCTTCCCATCTTGTGGGGAGAGAAAGCCGCCCCTAGGGGGCAGCACCGAGCATGGTGGGAGAGCTTGGCCTTCAGGAATGCACCCTTTGGCCACCCCACACTGCCCACAGGTCCTCACAGAGAGAGCCTAATCCCTGGCCTCACCCCCACCTGCAGATTTGGGAAGATGTGATCCCATTTCTGTAAGCCCTCCTTCACTCATCTGAACTTCCCTATCACGTCCTGAGTCCTGACTCCTGCACTCGGGGTCCCCATGGGAGCCAAGAATGACCAGCAGAGGAAAATGGGGAGCAGAGCAGGGTCATGTGACACTGGTGAGCAGGAATGGATCCATACAATATTTAAAGATCCAAGAGCATGTTGGTGGCCCGAGTTGCAACACCTAAAATGGGAGCCTTTCACCCACACAGAGGGTAACGGAGAAGAAAGTCCTCGGCTTACAGAGGGGAGTCCGGAAGACACAGGGGCTCTGCCTTTTCCTAGCTCTTTGCTTTTGCTCCAGTTCTTCCCTGCCTCCTGGAAGGCCGTCCCCGCAGCTCTGCACCCTCACTCCCTGCCCAGAGGTCACTGGCCACCCAGACGGCCCCTTCTCCACGAAGCCTTCCCAGGTCTCCCAGCTAGGAGTTACTGTTCTCTCCCTCAAATTCTCATCGCATTTTGCCTGGGCTGCTCAAGAGATACCAAGACTCCTTATTTTTTGTATTCTAGGTGTGATTGTACAGGAAGCCTAGGTTGCAAACGACGGGGCAGTGGGATCGATTCTGTTTTGTTTACTTTTAAATTCTCTCTAGCGTCGAGCACCGGGCTTCATTGCTGTTTCTGCGAGCTTTACAAGTACTTGCATCCTCTCATTCCATCTGCACACAACCTGAAAAGCCGTGGACTCTTGGTTAATCACTTGGCAGATGCGGAAATCTAAACCCAGAGAAGTTCTATAATTTTTCCAAGGTTGTAAAACTCATCTGTGTCAGAGCTCTAGCTACTCTTTCTGCCCAGAGCAGCCTGCTCTTCATGTGGCCCAAGCAGTGACTTCTTTTTTTAATGCTTGGTCCCCACTCCATGGGGGATGATTTTAAAAAACTTATATGCTTACTTCAATGTGTAGTAGAAAAAAATATAATCAGCACAGTGAACCTGTTTTTTAAATTAATGTTACAGCATAAAATGAGACCAAAGGAGGTAAATAAGTTTTTTTAAAAATCAGAAGATTAGTAGTAGATGAAGTTTAATTAAGTGCTAATTAAATAATATACATAGTTAAAAAAAATAAAAAAGGAAGAAAAACTGTGAACATGGTTTAAAGATGACTGAAGTCTGTGGAACACAAGTATAAATGAATCTATGGCCTACAGAGGTGTTTTTTAAAATTTTCAAAAAATCATGAAGAATAGTAATTTACATATTAAGTGGAGAAAAATTAGACAGTTGGGATAAGCCAGAAAAGAACAGTTGAAATCGTCCTCCACCCCACAGGGGGCGCTGTGTACAAGTGTTAGCCTGGGGCAGGGGGTTGTGTGGCTCGAGCTGAACCTGTGGCCCTTCCCAGGTGACCTTGCAAACACACTTAGAAACTGGCCTCTGCTGATCTGAGGCCTCTGGCTCCGTGACACCAGCCTGCCCAGTGGCTAGGGGATGCCAGGTCCAACACTGCATATAAGCGGGTCACAATTCGGCTTCCCCTGTCCCCTGCCCCAGGTGGTCAGTGTAGACCCAGGGCTGGTGCAGACGTCTTTCTTCTGTTTCCACTTAGTACTGCTGCTCTATTCCCTTGTCAACTTCTGTGTGGGCCTTTATTTATATGTGTGACATCCTCCCCCGAGCCTCTGTGCACAGACAGCCCTGGCATCTCTTCTTATGAGAGCACCAGTCCTGTGTGGATAGCACTGGGGCCACCCTTTGATCTCATTCAACCCTAATTACCTTCTTACAGGCAACTTCTCAAAATACAGTCACATTGAGGGTTAGGGCTTCAATACAGGTTTATGGGGGATTGGGTACAGTTCAGTCCATAACACTCATATAGAGGGAAAAAAATCAGGAGGACCAAAGAATGATCTAGAAGTATAGATGATCCTCTCCACCCCTCTACTCCAATCACTCAGTGGGCCTGTTTATAACCATCATGAATGAGCAGCCCACACCAGGGCAGATCTTCACATGCCTGTCTCCAGCTGATGTATTCAACCAACAGTTGTATACATCACTCTTGTCTATTAATGCGGATTGCCGGAAGGTTCTCCCATATTATTCTATATTCAAGAATAGACAGGGACAGTAGAACCTCAAGGTGTCCCTGAGGTATTTCCCAAGGAAGTGATGCATTAATCTAGGATGGGTGCCCCGTATCACCCTCAAACCAGCTTGTACAGATGTGTCCAGTAGGGCCAACTGAGAACATAGCAATATGAAGCCTATAGGAACCTACCCCTTAGGTCTCACCATGTTTCTTCCTGTAACCTGGCTCTTGGTTCTCTGCACACTTTGCCTCTATGGTAGATCCATCTATAAAGAGAACCCACTCAGGTCCAACCACCAAGTCTTTGTTCTCTGTTGGAAAGACTCCCCTTCTCCAAGCTCCACTCTCAGAGAGCTCATCAGTGACACACGATGGGGAGAGTCTTCCCCATGCCCTTAGCTCCTTGAGTCTACAGGACTCTTCAGCCCCTAAATACTGCTGTCTTATTGTGTGTCTTCCCCTAGGCGTCAGCTGCAGCTACCCCCGGCCACTTTTTCTGCTTCTAAATTCTGTTGTTCTTCCCTCTAGTCCTCCACTGAGTCTGGCACATGAAGCCCCACATCCACTTGGGCACAGTCCCCAGAGTTTTCCGTCTCTTCCAGACCCTCCAGGGTGGTGCCCAGTGGGAGGACACGGAACGCAATTCTCTGCTTTCCTGCAACTCAGCAAATTGCAATTTATGAGTTTCAATCCACATGAAAGGACCCCCAACTAAGTCTCTCTGGATTCATTTGGAATGTTGAATTAATTTGGAAAACAAGAGGGGGCGGGGAGGGGGAGGCAACTTGGTTTCAGCCCAGCAAGGGATCATGACATTTTACCAAGTCCTGTTACCCCTCTGCAATTCCTTCATCTTCGTACTCGAGTCCCTCCCTTTACACTTACAACAAGTAAAGCGGGGATGGTGACAAAATACTGTCCTGTTGTGAGGGTCACGCTGTGTGTGTCATCGTGCATCCACGAGAGGGGAGAGGGCCCTGGACTGGGCACAGGACCCCTGGGTGCTGCCCCTGCTCCTCACTGTTTACCTTCTCAAGTCTCTTCGATGTCCTTATGCCCTGAGTGACGTCAAGGCCTCATGAATGGTTTACCCTCAGGAAAGTTGCAGCTGCGGACAACCCCCGTTTTTCAAAGTCCTTCTCCTTTATACAGTCTTGTACCTCAGATCCATTCCCTGCATGGCTGCTGGAATGATCTAGAAGCATACATTGGATCACCCCACTGCACTGTGCTTAAACCCCTGTTGCTCTGAGGACGGAATCTGTAATGATCATCATGGTTTGGAGTGCCATGCCCCTGCCCACCCCTCCACCTGCTTCCTGAACCACACCTCCCACCCTGTTGTCTTCCAGATCTCTCCATTCCCACCTGCCCACCGCACCCCTCCAGCCGTGCCGCCTTTGCCTGTGCTGTTTCTTTGTCCTAGACGTACTTCATCCCTCCTTCTTTGGGGATCTGGTGGACACCCCCTTTTTCTTCAGCTCTCAGCTTAGTCTTTATCTCTTTCAGGACGTCTTCCTGGAGGTCACGTCTTCCCTTTGTTCATTCTCCCAACACCGCATTTCTCTGCTTTGAAGCAGTTACCCAGGACTCATTTTACATGTGTGTGTGGTGATTTCATGATGCTCTCTTCCAATAGACAAGGAGCAGGCAGGGACCGTGTCTGTTTGCGTTCGATATCAGATCCTCAGTGCTTAAAGACAGTAGCTGAAACACAGTAGGAACTTGGGAATAATTGGTGAATGAATGAATGAATGAATGAGTACAGCCAAGACATTAGTCCCCTTTGTTTTAAGCTATTGGCTGTAAATGACCCTGCATACTTCTCTAGGAGAGACCAGACGTATCCTGCCCAAGCACATGGGGATTCCAAAGGCAGGGGGCGATTGGCACTGTAGGACAGCAGTCGGGACAGTGACATCTCCTGAGGACAGGTTGCAAAGCAAAGAGGAGGACTGGCTTCTGTTCATGTGCTTGGGGGAGATCCTCACAGCACCTGAGCCCGGGGCCGTGGCTGAGATGAAACGAGAAACGACACGCATGCTGTTTCGCAGAGTGCCTGGCACAGTGCAAGTATCTGTTCTTTCAGTGTCCTCAAGTGCCCGCATAGTGACGAAGGCCCCATTCTGTCCCTGTCCTTTGGAAGATCTATAGAGAGTTCCAAAGAGTGTGAGCTTTAGACAAATGCAGTGCATACAGGTCCCAGCTCTGTCACTTAAGTACCATGTGATTTTGACCAATAAACCAGACCTCTTTGAGCCCCGTTCTCTTCAAAAAGGAAATACTACTCATGCCCCTCGTTGGAAGGGTTGATGGCACCCAGCAGGTCCTCCGTGAACCTCTCTCCCCAGAGAGCCCCCCTGCCTCTGCTGGAGAAAGAGCCAGTGAGGGGGTTCTGGTCTCGCTGGTGGCAGGGTAACGTGGCTATGCTGCCGGGAACTTGCCATCTCTGAAGAAATGGAACATTCTAGGAAAAATGGACAGGTTCCTAATAACAACAGCCACCAGAATTTGGCAGGATCTCCTCAATTCCCAAGTGAGCTGGCTCCCTTCCTGTCACCCCTACCTCTCCCGACCTGAGTGCAGCTAGGAGGGGCAGGAACCACAGAGCAAGGACTTGCAAATAGCTACTTGCCCACAGCGACAACGGGTTTCTACTTCCCTGTGGGCCCGTGGCTGATACCAGCAGAGGGCGGTGGCTAAATGCTCTGAGCCAGGCATCAGGTTCAAATCCTCATCCCATGTGGTTGTATAAGCCCGGGACCCCAGTCACACTGAATTCCATGTCAGGGAACCCCAGGAAGCAGAGGCCACACGCCTGGGCTTCTACACCACAGTTTGAGTCTCCTCGTCTCATTGTGTAGAGAGATTAAACCAGACAACGCATGTAAGGAGCTGAGGGTAGTAAATGCTCAAGAAATCGCAACTGGGGTTATTATTTCTGTTCCTGTCCCTCTCTGAGTCTCCTTGGGACAGTCGGTTTGGGTAAAAGCCCTGAGCGCTCACTGGTGTCTGCCCAGAACAATCTCCCCCACTTCGGGGCATTGTTCTTGAGAGCTTTGTGAGTAACAAGCCCGCCAGTGTCTCTCTCCAGTTGAAAATACCCAAGGCAGCTGCCAGCTTTTCCTCTAGCTTCCCGCCCTTGATTCGTAGGACTGAATTGTAGAGTAAGTCTCTGCTGAGAGGTGGCAATGTCTACCCCACAGCAGCTGCAGTGGGAAGATGATGGTGCGCGACTGAGGAGCCAAGTGCTATAACTGTTCCTGACCTTGAATCTCGGATGGCGGACGCCCCGGGCCTCTATGAAAGGCCAGGAGGGGGTGGCCTGCTGACGGCCCCTCCCCACTGTTGGCTCTGGGGCTGTGGCTGCTTCAGCGGCAGCAGCCGTGTGAGGTGGGGAGGGGAGGCCTCTGTTTGTTGGGAATGAATCCATGGAAAATGTTGGAGCCGCTGGGACACCGCAGACCTCAGGCTGGGACAGCAGACAGCAGGCGACGGGGTGGGCGGCAGGAACTGGCTGTGGGCACAGGCAGAGCTGATGGGTTCAAACTGACTTTTTGACACATTTCTGGGGGAAGGCGTCCCTGAGTGTGACGCCAGCTCCCAGAGCAGCCTGGGACCTTTCACGTGGCGCCAGGGCTGACGCTGGCCCGCTTCATGGGATGTCCGGGCCCTGGGGTGACAGCACAGGGGGTGGAGGGTAGGATGGGAGGGTGCTGGGGTGGGGGGTGGGTATACCGGGAGCCCCAGGCCCAGGCCGCGAGAATAAAAGCCGAGACTTCCACGTCTTTCTACCCCCAGCCCCTGGCATCTTCCTCACCTAAGGCTGGAGCAACCTGTGCCCTGGGTTCAAGTTCTGACTGCCACCCACCAGCTGTGCAACCTGGAACAGCCATTTCACTGGAGCTTTCATTTTCTCATCCGTAAAACAGGTACGGGTCAAAACTGAAGCCAACGGGTGGGGAAATGCTAGCGTCTGACAGTGCAGCATTCATTACAATATCTTGAAATAGATTACAGATACTGTAATTTCATGGAACCAGAACAATCCTGCAAGTACCTGGAATGCACAGCACAAAGCTTCCTCTGGACCTACCCTGTGGGGGCGGGTGCAAGCCTCCCCATTTCAAGGGGGGAGCAGGACGCGGAGGCTCGTCAGGCCAGTAAAGGCATCCAATGAGAACGGATATGGGCAGCCTGCCTCCAACCGCTGGGGCAATGGCCCGTTGGCGCTCCTTCCGCCGAACGTGCCAAGTCTGGGAACCACGCGGGCTTTGGATAATACCACCTGAAATTAGAGTGGACAGGGGGAGGCCTCTGCCCCTCAGCCTCCCTGCTGCTCCCCTCATAGCTGGGGGATGAGTCACACCCCCTTGGGGGACTCCCCTAATTGCCCACAGGTATGTGGGGCCCTATTGGCCAGCCTCCTGGGGGCTTGACAGAATCCAGGATCACACGCCAGGAGCTGGGAAGCACAGTGGCTGGAGCAGCTCAGGCAAGGTGAGCGGGGGAGGCCATTTTTGTGCCCCCTGCCCTGGGCTCCCCAGAGCTCTGTCAGAGCAGGGGTGGGGTAGCCGAAGCCCAGGCTAGGTCTGCAGGGTGACCAGTCAGCTGGGGAAACAGAAAACTGGTCTTGCATTTCATTCAGCCGCTTAAGGACTGTAGGCCCTTGGCAAACCGATGTACCTGCACCAAATCGTAGCTGCTGCTCCTGAGAAAAGGGGTGATAGGGGTGTACTCTTCACAGGGGTGTCAGAGGCCCCCCAAATATGGTAGTGCTCAGATGATAGTAAACAGCTTTGTGCATGGAAACCCTTAATATAGGGTGACTGTTATTCTTGTTGTTATTACCTTAGCCCACTTTCCAGAACCTTCTGCCAGCTCAAAACACGCTCTGAAAGGCGGTGTCCAGGGCCTGTTTGATTCATCCGTGAAGTATGTCACCTCACGTAGGGGGGCCCTGAAGGTCTCTCATCACCAGCCTCAGTTTTTATTTGGGAACTTGAAGGATTTCTGGTCTTTGGGGTGCTTCCTGTGGAAATGCCTGATCCTGGGACATTGCAAACGATCCACTTTTATCAGCCAAGCTGTGTTGGATGATTGAGGGGTGGGGTGGGGGCTTCCAGAGGAGGCATCCGGTGGGATACTGGTTGGCGAGACTCCACTCTTCTCGGAGCCTGAGCCTCTGCCTTGTAACAGCCTGGCATGTTCTGGATGGACTGGGGCCCTCGATGCAGTAGCCCCTGAGACGGCGTTTTGAAGCTATTCCCTTGATGGCCCACTGAGGACAACTGATGAGACATGGCTGTCCTTGCTGCTGACATGTGTGACATCTGAGATGCTAGAGGACCAAGAGGCTGATTCACAGCAGGCTCTGGGCGAGACGGGGCCCCTCCCCAGACCTCAGTGTTCCCCTCTGAGAAGTGAGCGGAGGCTCTCTGGGTTCTTTGCCTTCCTCAGAGAAGCAGGATGGGGACCCGCGTTGGATCCTTCAGGAACCCCCGAGTCGGTGGTCTTGCCCACGCCACTGAGGGTGGTCAGCACACACGAGGCCTCGGCCTGAGCTCAGCACAGCCAGCGGGGGCCCCTGCTCCCCGGGAAAGGGGTGAAGAGTAATTAAAGTTGTCAGAGCCTAAGTAAAATCACCAATGTCAATTTCCTCCCTCTGGTTCTTGCTGTCAGAATAAATTGGACCGTCATTACCTAATACTCAGCCCTATTTTCCTATTCATGGATGCCGAAGCACTGATGGGAAACAGCGAAGGTAAAGCTCTTCAGAGAGGGAGCTGCGTGGGGCTGAGGTTGTCCTGGCAGCGTGACTGGACCTCAGGCCACTCCCTGGGACTGTGGCCTCAGAGGGGAGCTCAGTCGGCAGTCCCTGGGGGCCAGCAGTTGGGCTCTGGCCATATCGGTCATTGTTCTGACCCAAATGAGACCCAAAAATGGCTGGTTCCTTGTGAAACTCCCACCTGTTGATGACAACTCCCAGCAACCCCCTGGTGCCACAGCAACTGGTACTGTCACAGACTTTCATTCCAGACCAGGCTCAAAGAGAGCCTCAGTTTCCTAGTCTGAAAAATGGGAATGAATGAAATAGCCTCACTGATACAAGTAGAGCGTTTACTTCTGCCCAAGTGTAGGCATCTCCCTAGGGGACACTCAGATGACCAGAAATCCTTCAAGTAACCAAATAAGAACTGAGGCTGGTGACAATAGCCCTTCAAGGCCTTCTACCTGGGCTTACATACCTCATTGACTTATCAAACCAGCCCCTGGGCACCACCCTTCAGTGCATGGCTTTGAGCTGGTAGAAGGTTCTGGAAATTGTGCCAAAGATGATGATAATTACAACAATTACAGTCAGCACATGTTGAGTGTTGGCATATATATATTTAAGAGCTTCTCGGGTGATACTTCGTTTGGGGAAGGCATTGGTTGGGAGTAGGCCAAAGAGAATCTTCTGGAATACTAGAAATGTTCTGTTCTAGATCTGAAGGATGGATACACCAATGTATACAAACTAAATGTTCACTGAGCGGTACACTTAGGGTCTGGAGACTTTGCTTCTTGTATGTTGTAGCTCGCCAACATTTTTGAAAAGCAAAAGGACTCAGGTATTAGGATCTAAGTGTTGATTTGAAAAGCGAGGAGCACGTTGCCATACTATGACCCTTTGAAGGACAAGCTCTTTACTGGGCGTCACCTGGGTCTGGCACGGTGTGATAGCCTTCCATGGCCCCTCGCAGGCTAACCCCCTTGGTAAGCCCGGGAAGCAGGGCTGACCCTTACCATTTCAGGGGTGGGGGTGTGGTGTGGGGGTGGGAGGGCCAGGTCTTCAGCCAGCCTGCTCAGGTTTGCACCTGGCTGCCACCTCTCACCTGGGCGGGCCTTGGGCCAGCCAGCCTCAGTTTGCACACCTGTGACACAGAGGGTGATGACAGAACCTGCCTTAGAGGGACATCGAGAGGCATACTGTTGGTGGGAATGTCACAAGGTACAGGCGTTGGGGCAACAGTATGGCCGTTACTCAAAAAATGAAACACAGAATTCTCATATGATCCAGCTGCTCCATTTTGGGTGGATATCCAACAGATTTGAAAGCAGAGCCTCAAAGAGATATTTATCCATCCATGTGTACATGGTAAACACGATCGAGCATGTAAAGTGCTTGGCTCAGAGACATTATAGCTGCCGCCAAGTAGCTTCCCTCCCCTGGGCTTCGGTTTCCCCTCTTTGGATGGGTTGTAGCCACTTATAGGAGTAACCAAACTCCAAAGCCCCTGGACCTGCTGCTCTTGGGAGTGCCCGGCCCTGAGGGATGAGAGTGTAGGGCGGGGCTCTGTGCTCCCGTTTTAATTAGAGTCTGAGGATATTTACTCTTAACCTTTGCAGATTCTCAGCTGTCGTGGAAGACAGCATTGAGGTTTCTTAAATAATTAAAACTAGAGCTCCTATACGATCCAGCAATTCTACTTCTGGGTGTATTCCCCCAAGAATGGAAAGCAGAATCTCAGATATTCGTGTACGCCCAGGGCCATTATTCACAGTAGTCTAACGTGGAAGCAACACAAATGCCCATCCGCTGATGAATGAATAACCAAAATGTGGTATACACATACAATGGAATGCTGTTCAGTCTTAAAAAGGATGGAAATGCTTGAAAGTGAACTAGTGAAAGGCACCCCCACCATCAAAAGAAGAAAATAAAAGAGGAAGGAAAGAAACTCTTACAACATGGATGAACTTTGAGGACATTATGCTAGGTAAAATAAGCCCGTCACAAAAAATTAATACTGTGTGATTCCGCTCAGATGAGGTACTCAGGGTGGTCAAAATCATAACGGCGGAAAGTAGAATGGTGGATGCAGGGGATTTGGGGTGGGGAGAGTAGGGAGTTATTGTTTATGAGGCATAAATGTTCAGATTATAAGATGAAGAGAGTTATGGGATTGGATGGGGGTGAGGGCTGCATAACACTGTGAATGTATTTAATACCCCTGAACTGTACACTTTAAAAAGCGCTAAAATAGTGAATTCAATGTTAGGTGTATTTTAACCCAATAAAATCGTGCCTGGGAGAGTGCTTTGTGAACTCTGAGATGAGGTGTATCTTGGACATGGTTATTCTTACTGCTGGGTTGGACTGAGAGAAAGGTTTGGGGCATACATGATGAGGTGGGGGGAGGGGAACCACCCAGGCAGGGGAACAAAGCAAAGGCCAGAAGTACGAAAGGGAACAAGCAGTGACGGAAGCTTGGATTTTTTCTTTCTAAACAGCACGTGGGTCTCAAGCCGACCCTGTGTCACTCTGGTGCCCGAGTCCAACGATACAGGTCCGAGAATCTGGCCGTGGTGTGGTCACAGACACACCCCCTGGCTGCGTCTGGGAGGCCCAGTGGGCTGCTCTCTCTGAAGGCCCCAACGTTCCCAGGACTTCACAGGATTGCCTAATTCCCTCCCCACCCCCCAATACAAGCAGCCTTTCATTTGTGGGGACACGGTTGTGGCCCCCGGGTCTGAGCTAGGAATCAAAGCGAACAGGCATCATTTACCATAAACAGGCTGGTCCCCAGTGGGTTGTGAGGCCCAGGGACAAGGAAACCCCGAGATCCTCTGGCACTCACAATAGAAGCCACCAGCAGACAGGGGACAGGGCTGGCGTCCAAGGCCCTG
Organism: Craseonycteris thonglongyai; assembly: GCA_004027555.1. Lineage (NCBI taxonomy): Eukaryota > Metazoa > Chordata > Mammalia > Chiroptera > Craseonycteridae > Craseonycteris > Craseonycteris thonglongyai. The sequence goes on from PVKE010000345.1 coordinate 38,892, forward strand.
ACCGGGAGGTCCCTCCTAGCTCCCCCTTGGAGGAACCTCTAAGGAGCTGGGAGGGGCTGAGGACAATGGTGGGTGGATCCCCATGGCTGGAAGGAGAACAATGGGTCCCACTCAATTCAGGAGACTCCTCTTTTGTTCTAAAATAAGGCCTGGAGGTTTGGGCGGGGGAGGGTTGAAAGTTTAAGTCCCACTAAAGAAGAGCAGCCCTGAACCTCTCTGTCAGGTGTATATGGGCTCAGCCTGGAGTCCCCATCACGGCTCCCCAGTCTGTGGGGCAGCGGGGGGCGGGCTCCTAAAGGATTCACAACCAGCTCTGGAGGGCAGCCAGCTGACTGGTGGTGTTTGCTGATTTCCACGGTGTAAATGCTCCCCTTCAGGCCAGTTTCAAGCTACCAAGGTGATGCACAGAGCTGGGAGGAGGCGTGTCATCGTGCATCATTGTAGCAGTTCCACCGTGCCCATCAGTGCAGATCACACATGGACACTGATAAGAGCAAACCTACTAAAATGCTTAGGACACGATGCGTTTTGATGATTTATTACCTTTGTTTTTAATTTTCTTTTGACAGAAAGAGACAGAGAGAAGTGGGAGGGCCCAAGGCAGTCTCCACAGTTGTACATCATTAACTTTCCATATAGTTTCACTCCACAGGTGGGTGCAGGGCTGCACAGGGCAGAAACTGGCAGGGGAGGTCTCCCGCATAGGAAGCCTGTCCCCACGAGCCAGGGGCCTCCCACGTGGGAAGCATACCTGGGGCAGGAGTCGAGCCGGGGGCCTCCAAACTGAATTGGGGGCACACCCCAGTTCAGCATCTGGGTCTGCACAGGCCGGGGCCGGGATTCAATCCTCCATTCCCGGGGCTGAAAAGCCAGGGCTCAACCCTCTGAGCCATCCCGGTACCCTCCTGGTTTTAATATAATTTATTTAAGTGTATGTTTACATCATTGAACTTTTTAGAGTGGCTCATGAGATTCCTGACAACATAACGCTGAGGTCTCATGAGCTGGAACAAGTTTGTGTGAGTTGGTGTGACTCCAAGCACATCAGCAAGGACAGAGGGCCTGGGCTCGGCCCATTGCCGCCTCCTCTCCAGCCTCTGCATGACCCTGGACAGCAGGCAGCTTTGGCCCCATCAGCCTGTGAGACCTGGTTAGAGGACGGGCTGCCTCTGATGGCCCCGGACCGAGGAGGGCAGATGGAGAGGACATGACAGTGTTGCCATGACTTGGGCTCTAGCCCTGATCCCTCCGGGCACCCTGTTCCTCCCCCAGGTTCCTGCCAAGGTGGGGCTCTGCCTGAAGCCAACCTCCTTTGTGGGGTCTGGCTCCTCCTGCAACCCCCTCGCCTCCATCCAGCAGGCGATTTGACCAGGGGTCCCCACTACCCTGATCACCCAGCTTCTGAGTCCTCCCAGAAGCAAGGTTCCACAGTTCTGTCACCATGGGAAACCTCTTGGTGGGCTGCACAATGCTGGCAGACCCCAGTGTGCCCACCCTGCCCCGGCCTGCTTACGACAAGTACTAACAGCCCACTTTTAATGAGCATTAAGTAGGTGCCAGGCACCAGGCTATCACCATGGGACCCTGTGCAGTAGGTGCCACACACTATTGTCCCCGTTTTGCAAAGATATAACCCAGGGCACTCAGAGTGGTCAAGTCACTTGTCCAAGGCACCCAAAAATATGTTATGAGCCAAAGCCTGCTATTGAAAGCAGTTATTTTCATTTATATTTCCAGAAGATAGGTGTTTTGTTTTGTTTTTCAGTTTGCTACAATTGACCTTGCCCAGTCTGTGCCCACGAAAGTCCTGGGTGAAGGTGGGGAGAGGGTGAAGCTTGGGGGATGGGCAAAGGAACAGAAATTAGCCTGTGGGGGACAACAAAACAAAACAAGGAAGGAAGGCATTTTGGCTTTTCTCCCTCCACCTGCTCCCCACTTGGGGACATGCTTGCCACTGGGGAAGGGGAGCATTTTCCTAAGAGACCTCAGTGCTAGGCTCCCCCACTGCCCAGGAGTAGACCCTGGGGCTTGTCAGTTAGCCTGGCTGAGCCTCCGTGTCCTCATCTGTAGAGAGGAGAGAGCAATGATACCTGGCTATACAGGCTGGTGATGAGACAGAGCAGCGAGCTCCCTCAGCACCGCATCGGCACAATGCCTGCTCATCGCTGTTGACTCTTACCATTAGTTTTAGGGTCCAGACGACCTGGGCCACAGTCCCCATGGCCCTGGCTGCACTCCTGCACAGAGGCTCTGGCCACTGTCGCCACCCCCTGGCTGGCACCACCAGCAGACACTCTGGTCTTTTGCCAGCAAGATTCAGAGCCCCATCTGGGTGCATTTGTTGGAAGCATTAATGAAGCTCGATGGGGAGCAGCAGCCCCCCTCCCCCTTCTCAGGGCTGCCTGGTTAGTGACGGAGTAAGTGTTCATGGGAACCACCCAGTCACCTCACACTTTCCAAGCGCTCCAGGGGCTCCGGCTCTGGGTTTGATCACTTCGAAAGGGCTTGACACAGACAATCCAGGTTTGGAAGCCGACAGAGGAAAGAGCGCTGAAGTTCAAGCTTCAGCGAGGCGCTCCTGGGAACCCGGCCTGGCCCAGGGAGCCGGGTGAGCAGCCCACACTGGCCCGGGGCTTCTCACCAGACACAAACCAGGCCTGCAAAGGGGTGAGGGCGTCCAGGAAGCCCGCCTGGCCAGGTGCCCAGGAGGCCTGTGGACCTCTGAGAGCCGCCCCCGGATCTCTCTTGTCCCCTGCTGCCACCCTACCCTCTGCCTGGAGGCCACATCCGTCACCCAGTGCAGTGATGGGAGCAGAGGGTGTAAGCACATCTCTCTTCCCTAACTTTGCTGGGGACACCCTTACCACTCAGTCACATTCTCTGATGTGGGCGCTTAGACAGTTTTGCAACGTCAAAGCCTTAGCTAGAGTCATCCTCACAGGCACCTTTGGAAGGTGAGAGAAAGGCCCACTTCACAGATGGGAAAGGAGAGGCCCCGTGAGGTCCAGTGGCTCAGTGCTAAGCTGTAGTCTCTCCCCTTGACTGGGTCTTCTGATTCAAGGTCTAGTGCTCTTGCAAGCAGGCCACCGCTCCCATGAAAGTGACTGGGTGTGTGGCACTGGGCAGAAGGAAAATTCCTTGTCCTTCTTCCATAGGGGCTGCCGCCACCCTAAGTCTGGCAGCTTTATAAGAACAGGCTTGTAAACTCAGCAACACCCCATAATCCTTTTTATGGGGCCTGCTGTGGTAATGGGCATTCATCAGCCAGCTCTCCCAGGCTAAGCCTATGGGTTCTGGGGGTGAGGGGCTGAGGGAGCAGGCCTCCCATTCACACACCCTCCCTGGCTGGGTGAATGGTCCCAAGGGCAGGGCAAGGCAGAGCCCACCGATTTCTGAACAATGCCAGGACTCTCGGCCAGGGGGCGCTGTGCAGACAGGGCAGGAAAGGAAGCTGCCCAGAAAAACAGTGGGTCAAAACCCCACTCTGGACCCTATGGAGCTTGGGTGGGTTGAGAAGGGGGGAAAGTCTGTCTCAGATTCAAATGTCAAGGCCCCTCCCCAAACCTCTCGATTTAGAATCCCTGAAGGTGGCCCAAGGAACTTGCATTATTAAAAGCCTTTGATACAGCTAATATTTCTGATCCACTGCTTTAGGAAGAGGCAGAGAACAATGACAGGGAAGTGGGAAGTGGGTCAAATACTTAGGCTAATCATTTACTTACTCAACAAACATTTGCCAAAATCTGGCCTGGATCTTAGGTGGGGTCACCCTTTGCCTCCATGTGGGTGGGTAGGATCTGTCTGCCCTTACCTGTACCGTGACCTTGGCCCCTTCTCCTTCCCTCTCTGCCAAATGGGAGAAGTGTCTGCTGTCCCTTACAATTCAATCAAGGAGTAGCTGATGAACCAGGATGACCTTGTAGCAGTTCGCATCCTGGGCCATTAGGGAGATGAGAAGATCCTGGGGGGGACTTGAACCCAGGGCCCCAGGCAGAGGAAGGGCCTTTCACCCCCTCCCCCTCTTTTCAGCTGCTTACTCTCCCCAAGGGGGAACAGACACAGAGCATGACGGGGCCCCCATTTGTCTAAGCGGAGCCTGGGAGGGCCTGCAAGGGGGTTCTGTAAGGTCTTGCCTGAATGTCCAGACTTGCCCCTAATCTTAAGGCCCCCTAAATACAGTAGTGCTTGTTGCATCCTACTTTGGGTTTTGTTTAGTCAGATTTGAGTTTTAATAGGTTGCTAAATGACATATGCTCTATATCCACATGTCTGTAAACTGTGTGTGTGTGTAAAGTCTAGATCAATGCTTCCGAATGTTTAAAGCATGTCTTACTACATCTGTAAACTGGGGTAATCATAGAACTTACCTCAAAGGCCTGTTGGTAGGGTTTAATGAGTTACTATATATATAGCATTGAAAACAGTGCCTGGCACATAGCAAATACCCATGTGGTTGTTCTTTGCATGACACTTTTGCAAGCTTTGTCATACCCGAGTACGATCTATTCAATACATTTTCTCAAATCCGTTTTTCTTTTGTCTTTCTTTTGTTTTACTTAAAGAAATGTATTTAAAAGGGAAATGTTATATCATCACTGTAATGAGAAAACAGTATCAGCTGCATGAAGAGACTGTAGCAGTAAAAATGAACAAAAGGGACACAGAACAGTGTTATCAAAACCGAGGCAGATCTGGATTACAGTGATAGTTACAAGACTCTGCACTTGATAAAATGACAGAAAACTCTATATGCACACATTGTACCCATGCCGATTTCCTGCTGTGCATCAGTTATGTAAGATGTAATCATTGGGAGAGACTGGGTAATGGGTTCATGACACCTCTCTCAATGGTCTTTGCTACTTCCTGTGAATGAATAATTATTTTTAAAATAAAAAGTAAAAAAGAAAATCCTCAGCACACACAGATGCTTTCTTCTAGCCTGTTTAAAGAGAGACTGGAAAGTATTGGTGTCAGATTGCCTAACCCCATATGAAGACTTTCTCCTGAGTAATCTAGAAGGTTAGAGAAAATTCTGGAAAGAACTAAACTTTCTCACTATGGGAGTTAAAATCACAGGGTCCTAGTTGCAGCTCGAATTGCAAAGTTACCATGTAGCTTTGGGCAAGTCCCATTCCCTTTCTGGGTCACTCTTTCTTTAGCTGTAAAATGGATTGGGGGTTCCCCATCTAAGAGCTGGGAGAGGGCACCAACCCCCCTTAAATTATAGAGCAACTACTGTGTGTACATTTTTCGGGGGAGAAGGTCTAGAACTCTTCTCTTCAATCTAGGTCAGGCAACCATCCAGGTTTGCCCAGGACAAAGGAGTTTCCCAGGACCCGGGGCTGTTAGTACTAAAACTAGAAAAGTCCTGGGCAAACAGGAACAGCTGGTCACCCTCAAGATGGCAGCCAGTGGCCACATGCGGCTACTGAGCACTTGAAATGCGGCTCGTCCAAATTGGATGGTTTGTAAACGAAAAATACACAGCAGATGTTGAAGACTTAGTGTGAAAAAAGAATGCCAAGTATCTCGTTAATAATTTTTTGATCATGTGTTGAAATGATAATAATTTGGATATATTGGGCTAACTAAAATGTTCGCATTTAAATTGTTACCAAAATAGTTACTTAAAAATTTTTTAATGTAGTTATTTAAACATTTTTAATTCTGTGTATGGCTCACAGCGGTGGCTCAGGTTATATTTCTATTGGACAGCAATGTTCTAGAAACTTTAGCAAATTCCCAAAGGGGTCTGGTCTGTGACTCCCAAATGCCCCAGCCTTTCTTGATAAGAGATTCCAAGATTCCTTCCAAGTGAAGGCTGGCATGGCTGCTCTCCCGGGTCGCTGCCCGGACTTTCTCTATGGAAGGTTCTGTGTACTCTCAGCCATGTATGGAGACCTCCACCAAGGGTCCCCCTTCTTTCCCGATGGCCGCCCTGCCCCTGCCCTTTTGTTGCGAGGCCTCCCGAGAGCACCGGGCTTCCTCCCACTCTGCATGTGATTTTCATTTGTCTAATTAAAGCTAATCTGATAAAGGCAGGAATGGCAGATACGAGAAAGCTCCAGTGAGCACAGGTCATGGCCTGAAGCAAAGAGGGGGCCTTTGTCTCCCCGCCCCCAGGCGGTGGCCAGCTGGCCACAGGTCACCCAGGGGAGCGGGCAGAGGAGCCAGGATCAAGGAGGGGGTCTTCTGGGACAAGCTGGACTGACATTACTGTGGAGGCCATTGGTAAACAAACCGTAAAGAAGCCAAAGAAAGAAGCTTAAAAAATGAGAAAAGCCTGAAAATCACAGGAGTAAAAGCGCTGTGAAAACAGGGGGTTTGGGGTTTGGGGAGCTCACTGAAGCCTCGGAGCCCATCCTTGTGTCCCTTTACCTTTGTCTTCTGGCAGTGGAAGCATCTAGGACAGAGAGGCCCAGGTTACAGTCACTGCTCCAAGCACAAAGGGGAGGGACCGATATGGCTGACACGCGTCCTGTAACCATGGACACTGGGTGCCCCCAGGCCTTGGGGGGGCTACTTAATCCACCCCTGGAGCCAACCTCCAAGGGCTCCCCACCAACACACTTTTTCTTCAAGAACTAGGACCCCTGGAGCAGCCTCTGACCACACAGGACATGGTGACACCCACCTACCCATTCCCTCCCTCAAAAATGCTGAGAATTCGGAGATGAGCTAGACAGGGTCTGGAATATCCAAGCTTTTCTGTTTGCTCAGCTCTTCCATTTAAAAATCTCCACTTTTCCCAGGTGGAGGGAGGGAACCAAAGATGCAGCCGACCAAGGCATTAACCAAGCCAGAAGCATTTATCCAAGAGTTGGTGTGTCACTGGGCCTCTGCTGGGAATTTTGAGGGATATGAGAAGGAAACAGGAGGCTCTCAGTGGGGAGGCGGAACTCACGCAAAAGCCCAACGAGGAAAGAAGATGAACACGCTCACTTGCCCCTCTGAAGAGAGCACAGCTGGGGCTCTGAGAGGTAAGGATGGGGGAGAGGGATCGCCCGGGCGTGAGGGCCCACATCTGGAGGTGGGCTGGGGCTGGGCCCAGAGATGAGGACAAGGCCATGGAAAGAGGAGGACAGTGGGGGAAGCCGGGATGGCTCAGCGGGTTAAGCGCTCACTTTGCAGCCCCGGAGCCCAAGGATCGAATCCCGGCCCCGGCCCATGTGGACCCATATGCTGAACTGGGCAATGCCCCCAGTTTAGTTCTCACTGGGGCAAGACCCCGGCCCAGTTCCTGCCCTGTGCAGCCCCGCCCACTTGTGGAATGAAACTATGTGGAAAAACCGATGATGTGCAACTATGGAGACTGTTCTGGGCCCTCCCCCTTGCTGTCTGTATCATTCTCTCTCTCTCTTTCTCTGTCAAAAACAATAAAAATAAATCTTTAAAAACGAAGGAAGAGGACAGTGGCCGAGGAGGCCTGCGTTGTACTGGGTTCTACCAGCTCTGAGCTCCACCTCCTCGCGGGCCTCGTCCTCCTCGTTTGTAATGTGAGCGTGGTGACAGGGCTGCATCTTTACTGACCACAGTGTTCTAGGACTTGCAGCCCCAGAGAGTAGTGGGTGAGCCTTCCAGGTGGGAAGAAGCACCCGAGAACTTCTGAGAGGACAGAGACAGCTGTCAGGAAGTGGGGGGACCCCGGCCAGAGACACTGGGAACGGTTCCCCAAAGCTGGGGAACATAACCCGGGTCTTCTGCTCTTTCCAGTTAATCTCAGGGCAGCGAAGGCCGTTGACCTCGTTGGGGCCAACAAGTGGCTGTATTGTGTGTGCCCGGAGCAGGGAAGTCCAGGCCGGGTGGCATGGGAAATGTCCCTCTGCTCCTGCGGACAGAAGGGGGATCTGGCCTCAGCAGCTTTGCCTGGCGCCTGCTATTTGCTGACAGGCGTTGGGCCTGCCCCAGAGTCTGTCTCTGGCTGGTCCATCACCTTCCAGGGCAGGGGCCGTAGTCCCCAACTCTTGATGGGAGGAATAGTGAAGAATTTGCAGACACATCTTAAAAGGCTGAAGAATGTGGGGTGACTTGAGTTACAATCGAATATTCTTTGGGTGTTTGCCATGGAAGTCTGTGAAGTGGTGGCAGAGACAGGACAGGACGGAAGCTGGCAGCATTGTTAGGAAATGGGATCTTTCGAATTTCTCCTCCTCAGGAACTGAGGGACAGAGGCTCAGGGAGGGAAAGTGGCACGTCAAAGGTCAGGCAGGGCACCAGGCCAGAGGAGCAGGACCCCGTCCTTGGCCTGGAGGTTCTGTGCTCAGAAACCAAGAAAGCTGCCCGGCGTGGGCAGAGCGGGTCCCATAGGCCCTGAGGGCTGCTCATCCGGGGCCACAGAGCCAAGGCCAGTGGCTTTTGGTGAATTTTCCTCCCTCAACCCCTCCTACACCCCTGCTGCCTCCCTCCTTGGAAAGAAAGGCAATTTGGAGACTATCAAAGCAAATGGCTTTCACTTTCAGGAAGCGGGCTGGGGAAGATTGCTTCCAGGTGGCCTCTTGGGGGCCCCTCCCAGCGTGGCTGGGGCAGAGGGTGGGACTGGAGGGCCGGCTGAGGGGCTCCCACCGTCCCAGTGCCTCTCTCCAGAGCTGACTGTCAGGGCCGGCTGCTTCTCAACCAGGCCTCAGCTCGAAGGTCCCCCTCCTGTCGGGGGCCTTTCCTTGTCCCCTGAACCGAATCAGCACCCCTGCCCCGGGCTTCCTGTAGGACCAGCCTGAGAACCTGGGTTAGAGGCTCGGCTCTGGCCCTCCTGCGGCTCAGGAGGTGCCGAGTCCATGGGCCAAGGTGCTGCGTCCTCCTGGAGACCACACTTTCCGGAGCACACTCAGGTTCTCAGAGCTCCCGAGTTGCCTTCCCACCGTTCTGAACCTGCGTCCAGACATGGGGGCCTCTTCTGCTGGTCTGTCCTGCCAGGGCCAGCGTGTGTGCTTGTGTGAGCACCCCCAGGCCTGCGAGGTGGCCCCACGCTGCTGTGTGCTGTGTATGGTGTGTGTGTGGAGGGGGGTGGGGGGGGGAGACGGGCAGAGCTTTCGTGTGTCCACACACCACATGGGAGGCCGAGACAGGGACAGGGGGACAGGCGACGTGGGCCGGGACTCCATCTGTACTTGTGCTGGGCCGCACACATACCAGGGGTGTTTCTGGCCCTCCACCCTATCACTTCGTTTTATTTATTCCTAGTGTCTTTCATGGGCTGCAATTTGTCACCCCTTTCTTTCTGAACCCCTCCCCTTACCCCCAACTGGAATACACACTCAGAAGGAGCCGGGCCTTGGTCTACATGGCTGCTTCTTACTGGGGTCCCTCAATCTCCTGGGCACAGGGTGGGGGGTTAATCTGTGAGAATGTCCCAGCAGAAAGGGGCCCTGAAAAGACTTAACTTCAAACCGCCCATTTTACAGCTGTGTACACTGAGGCCCAGAGAGGAGGAGAGACTTGCCCAAGGTTGCCCGGGTGGTACGACACAGGAGGGGGCACGTCGCAGATTCTGAGGCCATCTCCTAGAGCCGTGATGGTTATTTTTTGGCCAGTTGAGTGAGCAGCTGTGTCCCAGCCCCCACAAGTGACACTGCAGATGTCTATGTCCCCAGCAAGCACCGCAGCCAGGCTGGGGGGTGCCCAGCATCGGGATGGAAGGGATGTCCCAGCAACGCTGGGCTTCACAGCTGCTGGTGCCAGGAAATCCTTCCAGAGTTCAACCCAGGGGTGTCCACTGCCCTGGCTCCCCGCTCCGCCTTCTGTGGGAGACTGGCATGCCTTTAGCTGAGAGGGCCTGTCACCAGGCCCCTGGGCAAGCGAGGTGCCTCTGCTCAGGCCTGACACCCCCAGGAGGATGGAGGATGGACCTGCTTAGGCCGGGACCCCTCTCTCATGCCACCTGCTCACTCGGTGAAGTCCCCACCCCTCTATTCCCTTCTGTCCAAGCTGCTGCTTCCACACCCTGAGGCACAGTGCAGGGCAGGGAGGGTGGGGCCGGGAGCCCCTTCATCTGTCCCTTGGCTGAGATCCTGTAACTGTTATTGCACATACGTAGTAAAGAGCACAGCCTGGAGTCCAGAGACCGGGGTTCGGGGCCCGGCTGGGCTATGAGCAAGTCCCCAAAGTTTCTGCGACCTTAGGAACAGCAGCATCTTCTCTTGCAAGGAGGAGGTGAAAGATAGATGTGATCATGAATGCAAGGTGCCTTGGGAACTAGAACACGGTGGCACCTAAGGGGGATTACCCAACGTAGCAGCGAGCCCTCTGAATGGACAGCATCCACCTCAGCCTCCTGCTCTGAATGGGCATCATTTATGCATGGGAAAAAGTCCATACTGTATTTTCACTCAGAGTCAGGTGAACAGTATGGACAAGAAGATGGTAAAAAGTGCAGAAGAGAATGAAATGAAGACGGAATAAAAACAGCTGAGACTTACGGAGCGCTTACTGAGTGCCAGGCATGCTGGTAAGTGCTTTCCAGCCCATGAATCAGATGCTCTGAAGCACCCACCTCACAGAGACAGAAGTGGAGGCACCAAGAGGCCACAGAACTAGCCCTGTGAGCAGAAGCAGCTGGGCAGGGAGGTGAGGCCAGGGACGCCCCTCCCTGTGGTGGGGCAGGGAGAGGCCCTCAGGGAATTTTGCTAAATAAAGGCCCTGGCGCTGACCCCAGAGGACAGAGGAGATTGAATCAGGCCAACAGGATCCTGCAGGATGGGGGTCCTATTGCAAAGCAGGTGTGAGCGAGCTGCCGGCTCCAACTCCTCAAGCCCAGTGCAGGGCACAACACCCAGGAGGGTTTCTGGGGTTCTGTGTCTCTAAGCCTGTCTTGTGGGGGCTGGGGTGGGTCTCCCATCTCTGGCTCTCATCCCCCTCCCCATAATGTTCTGCCTGGCTTGACACACAGTAGGTACTCACAGAATACTCGCTGGATGCCCTAATAAGCTCCCGGAACTGCTCTGCGCAGGCAGAATATGAAGCCCAGCCCCCTGGTGGGATTGGTGCCTACCCTCAGAACCAGCTCGCCAGGGCAGGGGGTGCCTGGAAGGCCAGCACAGGGCTGCCCGGGAGACCGTCCCCCTGCCCTGGCCTCCTGCTCTGCACTCCTCCCTCTAGCATGGCTCGTGCATCCCCCCAGCAAGGTGTCCGACAGCACATTCTCTCCTTTGAGCCAAATGAAGGCCCTGGAGCAGGTGGAGTGGGAACAGGGCATCTGTCCAAGGGACTGTGTCTTGGGCAGCTGGTGATGGTCTCTCCCTACCTCTGAGTGTCCACATTCCAGGTCGCCCGAGGGAACCCTCATCTCCAAAGCGGGCTCCTTTCAGGTGTCTTCTCCAGCCCTCCCAGCAGAGGCCGCCACCTGCTCTGTTACCCAACTCACACGTTATTGGGCCAACTGAGGCCTGGGCTTTGCTTTCAGCTGTGGTGAAATATGCATCACGTAAAACTTACTTTATCCCACTTTTAAGTGTATAGTTCGGGAGCACTAATTATATTCACACTCGTGAAACAGATCTCCAGAACTTTTCGTCACGCGAATCTGAAACTCTGTGCCCCTGAAATAACAGCCCCACGTCCCGCTCCGCCCCCCACCCCGCCCCCCTCAGCCCCTGGCAACCGCCATGCTCCTTCCTGTCTCTGTGAACTTGACTACACTGGGTCTTTTCATGACTGGCTTATTTCACTTAGCATAATGTTTCCAAGGTTTATCTATGTTGTAGCATGTGTCAGAATGTCCATTCTTTTAAAAGCTGAATTATATTTTATTGTATAGATACACCACGTTAGGTTTATCCATTCAGCCATTGATGAACGCTTCCACCTTTTCAGTATCATGGTTAAGGCTACTGAGACTTTGATTTTTATAATTTGGAATCAGGTGCTTTATGTACTTTTCTAAAAACACTATCATTGCCTCCACTTTGCAATGGAAAAGACAGGGACCTCAAAACATGTCACCTGCCCCAAATCCCACAGCCAGTAAGCGGCACAGCCTGACTTTGAATGCCTATCGGCACCAAGCCCTGCTTTCTGCTACCTCCTTCTCTGAGCGGTGTTTGTTCTCATCTTTCATTCTGCTGGGGAGCAATGCTGGCTGCAGATGCCACCTCTGAGGCGAGGGGCCAGAGCTTGTATGGGACAGTATAGCATATTCATTAAGATCAAGGACTGAACGCAGACTGCCCACGTTCAAAAGCTGGCTCCTCTCGGGTATCAGCTGTGTGACCTTTGCCAAATTACTTAATCTCTCTGTACCATGAATGATTAGTGGTGTCTGCCAGCCTATGCCTCATAGCTGCTTCACTGGACAGAAGGAAAAGCTCTCCTGATGCTGCTCCCCACACCAGTCTCCTTCCAGAATCTTGGTCTTGGAGGCAGCTTTGTTTCTCAGGGAACTCAAGAGCAGAAAGACGGTGTCTGAGGGTGGCGTGACTGGCCGGGGGCAGCAGGGGGGTGGTGTGGTCCCCTTCAGGGTGGGAGTGCCTTCCCTGGCTCACAGTCTACCCTGCAGCCCGGTTGGGTGCCTGGCCCCTAAGGCCAGCAGACCCCAGGTGGGGGAGATTAGGGTGGATGGGGGCCTCCTCCCAACTCGGTCCTCTGCATAACCCTTCCCCGTGACTGCCCCCTGAGCTGTTAACAGCTCCTTGTCCAGGGCCTGACCACATGCCTAAAGCACTTACAGGGTCCCTGTGGTTCCTTCCTCCCAGTTTTCAAGGCCCTCAGCAATCACTGCCTCTCCTCCTGACCCCCCACATTGTCCAAGCAACACTTCACCTGCGATCCCGGTGGCATGAGGTCTCTACCTTGGAGCTGCCCTGAAACAAACCTCAGGGCTCGCAGTGGAAGAGGAGGTGGTTTGCTGGCTGTGGGGGGATGGGTGGGTGTGGCAGGGCGTAAATGTGGGAGGGCTCAGGCTGGCCTCAGCACCGCTCAAGGGGACAGGAAAGAGCAGTGACAAAGGCATCTGCGTGCGTGCCTCTGTGGGCGAAGGTGTGGCCGTGGGTGACAAAATGACTCGTGCAGAACTTGGGTGGGTGATGGTTTGAGAAGATGCCACTACACTGGCGTGACAGGGTAGGTGGCCCTATCAATGTCACCATGAGTGACAAACAGACCCGGCTGGTGAGACTTAGTGAACAACCTTGTGAGGGAGTGACGATATCGGTGACACCGTGATGGGTGACAAGGGAGCCGCTGAGAAGTGAGGCTGGCGGCGGGGGACGTGTGGCCGGCGCCCAGACTCCGGGCTGGTTGGAGCCACGGCTCGGGCCCCTGGGCTTGTCTCTTGGGGACATTGCACATGCCGGAAAGAAAAGGGCGAATGTGTTTTCTCTGCCGGTTGAGAATGATTCTGAGCGAAGGGCCTTGCCTCCTGGCCGGCGCGGGCCTGACTCCGCTGTGTCAGGAGATGATCTTTCACAGATGCTGAAAAGTTAGGAAGTGTAATTACGGGGAAATTGCGCTCCGGCAAACGAGGACAAGCCAAGAGCTGCCAGGCCCCATTCCTCACCTGAGCCCCCTGATTGTGGCCGACAGCCCCACATCTGTATGTGCTTTGCAGCCAGAAGAGGAAAGAAAAGGGGGAAGCAGAAAGGGTTCAGGGAGGCGGGGAGGGGGCGCAGGGACCTTTAGCTGCCCCGCCAACAGCTTCTCCAGCTTCCTCGGGGAGGAACTGAAGGTGGGCGGGGCCTGCGGCACATTCCTGGGTCCGGAGGGTCTTCTGGGGCGCCCTCATTCCTGGGGTGACAGGGAGGAGCTTAGGGCTGGTTCTGGGGGAAGAGCAGCGAGGCTGAGGCTGCTTCCATTCCAATTTTCATCGTTTCACTGGCCGGGAAACGGAGGCTGGGGACTCCGCCCAGGTCACATAGGGAATTCATGGTTCAGGCCCATGGAACCCTCTACCTCCTGACTAGCCAGGGCTCCTTCAGTACCTGGAGGAGGTTGGGGGGCAGAGCAGGGGCTGAGCTGGGGAGCAGCAGGGTACCTCTGCCCTGGGCCCAGCCTCCTGTGCGAGCCACCCAGCAGCCTCTGAATTCCTCAGGTTCCTCTCTGTTCCCTGTGGTTCCTGCCCCTGGCACCGACCTGCTGGGGGGCTGGGAAGCTCCCGGCAGGGGGACCTCTCACACCTCCCTTGCTGTGGAGACCCCCACCCCCCAATCACTTCACATTGGGCCCCGTCTTATACCTCTCCCCCCAGGTCCCGGACTGGTCCCCAAGAGTGGAGCAGCCCTCACCTAGTTCAAACCCTCCTGGGCTAACTCCAGGGTACCCTGATGCCCACTGCTGCCCTCTCCTTGCTCTCTCCCCTGCTCTGTGGACACGCTTCTTTCCATTGGGCATGGGGTTTGCGCCCACCTCCATTCTTTTGGGAACAGAAGCCACACCTCTAGGCTCAGGGGTGGGGACAGGCAGACTCAAGCTGGACCCCTCATCCTGCCATCCTCCTGGACCCACAATTGGGTGGATGTGTGACATCTGAGTTCTTCCCTGGTGAGGACACTGAGCACAGGAAGCTGCCTTCATTCCCACTTGACCCAATAGAGCCGGAAGCTGCAGGCCTGGGAATCCTGGAAGGCCATTTATTTATCTTGTGGAGAATCCCAGGCACGGGAGGAAGAATGAGGCACACAGAGAGTTGGGAGGATGGGGAGGGAGAAAAACTATTATGGTTAGCGTTTTTGGACCTGACCCCATCCAATAGCTCCCTGTTATAGTAGGCAAGTTTCTGTTCTGTCCTGTTCTGTTCTATTCTTTTCTTTCTTTTCTCTATTCTATTCTATTTTCTATCATTCCACTCCACTCCATTCCATTCCATTCCATTGTAATGGTTCTATTCTATTCTATTCTATTCTATTCTATTCTATTCTATTCTATTCTACTCTATTCTGTATCTATTCTCTATTCTATTCTATTTTCTATCATTCCACTCCATTCCATTCTAATGGTTCTGTTCTGTTCTATTCTATTCTATTCTATTCTATTCTATTCTATTCTATTCTACTCTATTCTGTATCTATTCTCTATTCTATTCTATTTTCTATCATTCCACTCCATTCCATTCCATTCCATTCCATTCCATTCCATTCCATTCCATTGTAATGGTTCTATTCTATTCTACTCTATTCTATTCTACTCTATTCTATTCTACTCTATTCTGTATATATTCTCTATTCTATTCTATTTTCTATCATTCCACCCATTCCATTCTATTTCATTCCATGCATTCAACTTGCAATCAGAAGAGAGCTGATGGAAGCCTTTGTCAAGGCTCTGGGACTTGGGTGTCCTGGGAGGAGCTGATGGTGGGTAAGCTGGCAGAACAGGCAGGACCAGTGCCAGAGCGCATGGTGCTCACTGCCTGGCTGGGAGGATGGTGGAGGCAGTGTGGCATGGTAGACATTCGCCCATGAGTAAGGAAGCACAAAGGAATGAAACAGTGAGACCCCAACTCGGAAGAAAATGGACAGCTTTCAAGTCCAGCTGCGATCGTGGAGGGAATGCTTATCTGGGGAGAGGGGACCCCCACCCCCAGGAGGAAAGGGTGTCTGTGCAGAGTGCAGCACCCACATCGTTGCGGCCTGACCCAGAACCAAGCAGGAGCAAACTGGAAGCAGCCCAGGCATGGGAGCAGCACTGATGGCGGCCACGCCCTGGGGCAGGGCCCTGCCCCTTGGGGACCTGAATGCTAAGGAACTGCCATGGTCCATGTCTGGCCTCAGAGCTCAGGAACGATGAACGATGTGAGATACAAGACATGGCCAGCAGGACCTGTTCGGGACCCCATTGGTTTGGGGCTGCCCTGACTCTCAGTTCCCAAACTGCTAGGGAGGGGAGGTTGGGATTAACCTTAGGAGGAGGCTGTGGAATCTCCTTCATGTCACTGCAGGGCAGGTTCAGCTCTCCCGAGGGAGCATGATATGGGCACAGGGCAGAGCTTAGGGACACACAGATTTGAGTTGGGACCCTGGATCTGCCAGGTTCTAGGTCAGAGACCCTGAGTAAGTGACTTAATCCCTCTGCGCCTTAGTTTTCTCATATATGATGAAATGATAATAATGCCATCTCCGCCACGAGGTTGCTGTGGGATGAAATGAAATCACAGATGTAAAGTGAATTAAATGAAGGTGTGTAAGTGTGCCTGGCACTCCCCGAACACCCTTCTTTCCCCTGATTTGCTGTGGTCTAAGAGAAGCCCATGAGTAATAAGAACCAAGGGTTTCGTTAGGGCAAGATACTGAGCTGGAGCATCATTTCCATCACCCCTTAGCACTCAGTTTGGGCTGGCCAAGCAGGTATCTCCCCAGCCCTAACCAGCCAGCGTTCCAGCCAGACTTCTTGGGAAATCCAGGCTTGCAGAAAGTGCCTAAGATTGGGCACCCTGGCTTAAGTAAAACAGGTTCGCTGAGCTTGGGCTATGAAACATCCATTATTTCTAGCATCAGCAGGCAGTGCATTGGTGAATCTTCACAGAGATGAGAGCCTTTACTCCTTGCCCATCTTGCCCTGCTTCTTCCTGCTCATACACCTCATCCCAAACCATGCCTCACCCTTGTTCTGCAACCTTCAGTGGCTCCCTCTTCCCTTGGAATTAAGGACAATTTCCTTGACACGGCATTTCGTGCTACCGACCATCTGACCCCAGCCACGTCTCTAGCCTTACCTCCAATTACTCTGCTTTCTGCTCCTAATTCTCTGGTCAGATGGACGTACTCTTTCCCACGCATACCCTGTGCTTTCCCACCACTAGGCCTGTGCTCAGCTGTGCCCACTGCCAGGTTCGCCCTTCTGCCCTCTTCTGTCTGTGGAAATCCTGTCCCTCCTTCGCAGGATAGGGTGAACCCCATCTCTACAAAGTCTCTCCTTGTTTTTTCACCCAATGTGATTCTTTTCACTCCTTTTCCCTGAATCTCATCTTGGGAATGTCTTGAAGCACACTCCTCCACCCCATCGCCCCCCTCAGCCCCAAGGAAAACATCTCTCCACTCCGGGCCGGGAATATGCTGTTCTCAGTGTGCACCTAGGACTAGTTGTGTGGGTCTGTTTTCTCTACCAGGGCACAGGCACTGACTGGGCTGACCAGACCTGGCCTCTGTATCTCTGTGCCCTCCCAGGTGGCTCTAACATGCTCAACACTTGGTTTCCAGGACGATGACTCATGGCCCAGAACACTGGCTCTTCGTCCTCTTCTCTGTCTTTATCTAACATGCCTGGGGTTAGCGTCATGGGAGTAGTGCAAGAATAGACCCAAGTCTACCCCTCTGCCCCATGTCTGTCTCCCCTTCTTGCTGTCAAGACTTCTTTGTCACCAAGACCTTAAGCTTGGGTAAGTTACCGCCCTACCTTGAGCCTTGGTTGCCTCGATTGTAAGAAGGGGAAATTGGCCCAAGTCATTCCCTCATCCTAAAAATTCTCCCAGCAGGCTCTCACAGAGGCAAACCCGTAAGAACGGTGGGTGTATAGTTAACAGTAGTGTATTATATACTTGCAAGTTGCTAAGAGAATAGATCTTAAATATTCTTGCCACAAAAAAGAAATGATCATTATATGACGTGATGCAGGTGGTAGCTGGGGCGGTCATCATTTTGCAATAGTTAAGTGTATTGACCTGTTATATACCTTAAACTTATGCAGTTGATATCAAATTTATATCAAGGTAACTGGAAAAAAAATAATGGTGGATAAACACTTGAATGGTGGAATTCTAAGCACTTCAATAGGTAACTGAGGCAGACAAGAGCCCCCAGGCTGATGAGGGCATTGACAATGTTGTTCAGATTTATCATGATCATTTCTTAGGTCTTGCTGTGTGCTAGTCACTTTGGCGGCAGTGTCTTGAATCCTCCCAATAAACCTTTGAGGGAGTGTTAAAACCCATTTTATAGATGAGAAAACTGAGGTTCAGGGAGGTGCTAGGACTTTCTCACGATCCCACTGGCAAGTGGTTGAGGCAGAACTTGGAGCCAGGCCCATGCTCCTCTGGCACATTCCAGGCAGGCCCAAGTGGCCGGAGCCGGCCCCGCCGCCTCCCCTCCTGCCTCCCCTCCTGCCCTCTGCGGCTGTTTCACATCCTGCTGGATTCCTGAGGTGTCAGGCCTCATTAGAGCCCCGGCCCCAGCGAGCGCCGAGAGGCAGTTGACAGGTATACAATCTGACCACGGCTCCCTTCAAATCATCAAGCTGTCTTCAGGCAACAGCGTGCTGGGAAGCCGGGCAGAGGCCCCTGGCTTGGCTGCATAATCTGATGCACATTGAAAACATCTTTCGGACGCTTTTGCCTGGCTGCGTGCTCATTCCCACTCTCCCAGCCTCTCTTTTCCTCCAGCCAACAAAAGCTGACGAGCTTAGCCAGCCATGCGGCTCTCCCGCCCAAGCAGGGCCGGGGCGCTGACGGGTTGGCCACCCAGGAATGGCTGGCATTCTCAGTGTTTGGCTGGCATCAGGGTGAGAGCACGCGTGACATTGGGCCAGATCCAGGCAAGTTTTGACAGGGACCAGGAGCTCAGCCTCCCCCTCCATTTCTGGGGAATGGGTACAATTTTACCATGAGCATCAGTAGAAAGCCTGAATTGATAACAGTGCCTGGCACTGAAAGAGTACTCAGTTTCAGGGCTGAACCCCTTTCTGTGTTTGAGGAGATCCCCCATTGCCTGAATCAGGAGAGGGAGGAGACTCAGAAGCTAAAAAAGCCAGATTGTAGTTTTCCAGGGGCCCTTGCAACCAGGAAGTAGGCATGTGACTGGAGCCAGCCAATTGGACACTCTCAGCAGCGCTTGCTGCAGCCCAGGAGCAGAGGAGCAGCTGGCCCCCTAGCTGCCAGCATCTTGGGGTGGCAGCAGCGGGCATTGGATGCGCAGAGAGCCTCCCTGGGCAGGCTACACAGCACGGCATAAGCTGTGGTTCTGGTTGCCAGTTCATTCTTCTTCTGGCATTTTCTGACCCTAGATTTCCAGCGGGCCTGTTGACTTTATGAGCTGCTACTTTTCTATTTAAAGCAGCACAAGGCAGCTTCTGTTGTTTATAACTAAGGCTCTCAGGCTAGAACCAATATGAGAGCTTGTTTCTTTCTCATGGCAACTCCTGAGATAGCTTCGTAGTAGCCTCACATTGTCGATGAGGAAACTGAGGCACAGAGTGATTCAGTCACATGAGTTCACACCGTAAGAAACTGCAGGGCATGGATTCAAACCCAGGTCTGTGGGTTCTCACTCACTTATGAGAAAGAGCTTGTGGTAGGCTGGGTGATGGTGCCCCAAAGATGCCCACAGCCTAATCCCCAGAAACTGTGAATAGGGTAACTTACGTGGCAAAGAGGCCCTTGCAGGTGTAATGAAGGATCTTGAGGTGGAATCCTGGGTTACCCAGGTGGCCTTATTGTTTCTAAGAGAGAAAGAGGTCCAAGCAGAAGCAGAGGTCAGAGAGGAGAGAAGCTGCTAGCTACACTGTTGGCTTGGAGGATTGAGGAAGGAGCCATGAGCTGGGGAATGCAGGCAGCTTCTGGAAGCTGGCTAAGGCAAGGAAACTGCTGCTCGCCGGGAAGAACCAGCACCCGACACCGTGACTTCAGCCGGTGAGCCTGACTTGGGACTTCTGATCGTCAGAACTGTAAGATGACAGGTGTATGTTGTGTTAAGCCACTGAGTTCGTGGTGACTTGTTATGGTAGTGCTAGGAAACTATGGAGCCGTAAGGTTTATAATAATCTCCTAGTTGAGGGGGGGACGTTCTAAGACCCCCAGTAGATGCCTAAAACCAAAGCTTAGTTACATGATGAAGCTTAATGTATAAATTAGGCACAATAAGAGATTAACAATAACTAATAATACAATAGAACGGTTATAATAATATACTCTAATAGACATTACATGAATATAGTCCCTCAAAACATCTTATTGTACTGTATTCACCTTTTTTTTTTTTAAGATTTTATTGTTTTGACAGAGAGAGACAGAGAGAAGGGGGAGGGCCCAGAGCAGTCTCCACAGTTGTACCTCATCAGTTTTCGACATGGTTTCATTCCACACAGGTGGGTAGGGGTCGCACAGGGCAGGAACCAGGCCAGGGGCCTCTCAGATGGTGGCAAGCCCCCGCGAGCTGGGGACCCAACTGGGGGCCTCCCACGTGGGAAGCTCACCCCAGTGAGAACCGAGCTGGGGGGCACACCCCAGATCAGCATATGGGTCCGCAGGGGCCGGGGCCGGGATTCGGAAAACCGGTGAGAACCAAATGAAGGCTGTGTTGTAGTCAACGGGATTGTACCACTGGTCGTTCCTTATTTTGATGAACGGAGCAGCCTGGTTATGTGAGAGCTTACTGTTAAGGGGAGCTGGGGAAAGGGGGAACTCTCTGTCCTGCCTTTGCCACTTTCCCATACATCTAAAATGCTTACAAAATAAGACATTTATTTAAAAGACATTAGGCTGACCTTAGCTCTGCCGTGAGTGACAGTTTCTTTGGCCCTGCTGTGTGTACACCCATGTGCCTGTTCTTTTCCCTGCTGTGGCTGAGGTCATGCCAAGATGCGCCAGTGTTTCCCATTAGACTGCAAGCTTGTGAGGGAAGGGCTTTGTCTTCCGACACTTCTGCGCCGTCACAGAGCGCTCACGGTGCGCCGGTCCCTGAGCCAACCCCTGCATATACTTCGCACATATTGACTGCTGTCATCTTCACAGCCACCTGGGAGGTGGGTACTCTTGTTAACCTCATCTCTCAGATATGCAAGTTGAGGGATCGAGAAGTCAAATAATGACACAAGTCACAAGGGGTGAGCTAGGACCAGGATTTGAAGAGCTCTGGCTTTCTGGCTTCAGAATCCATGTCTTAAACCCTCTGCCATGAGGCGTGGGGGCCGGACAGACCTTGGTATCAGGCTAGCATCCCCGCTCTGCCACCTGCCAGCTGTGTGACCTTGGACAGGTGACTTGACCTCTCTGAGCTCACTTCTCTCATCTGCAAAAGGAATAGAGAAATAGAAACGACTTCACAAGTAGTAAATGAGGCCTGTGAAGTGCTTAGCACAGTGCTGGACACACAGCCGCCATAATGCCGTGGGGATAATGAGACAGGCAGTAAATGATAAGCATGCGATGATATGATGAGTACGATGATGATCGAGTGCTTGCTGCCTGGCAAACAGCGCAGGAGGAAAAGGGAACTATTATCAGTTTCTGGAAGAGTCCAGACACAATAGCCTGGGTGTTGGAAGAAGAGTCAATGGCAGCAGCACATAAGTGACCATCAGTCCAAAGGCCAGAGAGGAGAGAGGGAGTGAGGAACCCAGTTGCAAGGGAACATGGCCCGTGTGTGTCTGTGTGTGTGGGCGGGGGGGTGGGAGAGGAAATGACCCCACCCAAAGACCAGCTGCAGGTTCTTCTGACTGGTCAGCAAAGCGGGTATTTACACCATGGCTTCCTGTCCTGCTCCAAGCCTGAGAACCGTCCAGCAAAGCTCACAGAGGCCCGGCAGCCCTGCCCCTCCTCCTGCTACACAGGGTGTGCTCTGCTGTTTGCTCCACAATTAGAACCCGGGCTCTTGTCCCTGCTGCAGCAGGAAGCTTTTGTTCAGCAGGAGAAGGAAGAGTGCCGGGATGCAGGGGAATTACCTCCCATCCCAACCTCCTTCCCCACCCCCAATGCCACATGCTCTGTGTTCCTCCTACTGCGCCTGCCAGAGCCCAGGTGGGCGTGAGGACCCGGAAGCTCTTGCCACCCAGTGAGCGAGGCTCCAGAAGCCTGGCACCGCTGGTGGAGGTGGTGGCTGTCAGCACCCACGAGGAGAGCATTCAGAGGCACAAGAATAGCCTGACCACAGACAGGGAGGCGTCGTCTCTGAAGCGTGGACCTCCTCCCTGGAGCAGAGAAGACCACATGTTGGGTGCCCCGAGGTTTGCTGGAACCGGTAGGAGCAGAGGCGGTACCCCAGGTAGACGGATTTCCCCGGCTGAGGCCCAAAGCCCTATACAGGGGGGCTGGGCGCCCCATGGAGGGTGCCCCTGTCTGCGCTTGCTCCTGTTCTGTTAGAGACACCCTCCCCCACAGCTGACGTCAGTGGTGAGAAGCATGCGACCGCCCATCAGAAGTGAGTCCACGCTCTTACTGTGTATGCGAGACCCTAGGCCACAAGAAAACGTTGGCAGAGCCTGGATCCCACCACGAACCACAGAAAACATGGAGGTTTCAGCTCCACCCCTGGTCACACATCCTTGTGCATTTAATTGCTTGTTAAACAACAATTGAGCGCCTTTGTGTCAGGCCCTGTTGTAGGAACAGGGGAGTGGGGGAGAAAAGAGACAAGGAACCGGGAAATGAAGCAAAGCAGCAGACAACTTTAAGGAGCGAGGAGTGACACAAAGACTGTAAGCATGGTGGTGGGATGGAGAGCCGGGCCTGGGTATTGTTAAATCTGTTAGGGTGGCATTGGTCAGTACAGAGGAGGCATTCTTGAGTGATAAGAGAGCGCTTCAAGTGGCTGAGGTGGGCTGGGTGAGCCTTCAACAAGGAGGTGGTACAGGCTGTTCTCGGAGCAAAGGGCCAAGCCATCTTCCAGTTCCCAGAGGGGACAGGCCTGCGGCTGCCTGTGGAGAAGGGAACACCCGGGTGTCAGCAGTTATGTGCAGGCAGAGCCAGCAAAGGCAGCAGGCTTTGACTCTTCTCTGAATCTACAGCATGGTCCCTGGCCCCCAGCCCTGCTGTCCCCATCACTCTGTCCCCACCCCTGGGCGCTGAACTCCCTCGCCGCCCTTCCCCTGCCCAGGCCGGCCCCACCCATGGGCACACGGGTGGCACACGAGTGCGGCCCTTGCAGAGCACAGCCCTGCCCCACAGGGCCCAGCCGCCGGACATCAGCTCAGCCCGTCCCTGCCGGAGGCCGAGCCGCCGAGGAGGTGGGCTGAGCCCAGGCCCCTGCCAAGGCCCCGGGCACCATCTGCCAGCTCAGTCAGCTGCGGCTCCGGGGAGTTTTCCCAGGGACCTCCACCCTGCTGGCTGCCAGCCGGGGGAGGGGGAGGGGGCGGAGTAGGGCATCATAGTTGTGGTTAGTGTGGGGGCAGGGCCCGGAAAAGCTCTACCCCAACCATGCTGCCCTGTGAAGGCAGCACTATCCCCCAGGACAAGAGTCTGGCTTTATTGCTGTTGTTTCCTAAAGAGAAGAAAGGGCCGAGATGAGTTTCCAGACTCCCAAAATGGGCCAGAATGCGATCCCCTGCTGGGAAGACAGCGCCAGCCTTCTCCCCAAGGCACGCAGGCCCTGTGGACGCCTTAGGGCCCCGGGACTGTGGCAAGCAAAGTGGCCTGCCTAGAGCCAGTCCTTCCGATCCCCCACAAGAGGGCAGGGTGACCTTGGGTGACCTTAGTCTCTTTGTTGCTTCCCAAAGCCTGGCACTTCATGATGGTCAGGGCACAGTTCTGAGGATTCACACTGGTTCAGAGTTTTACACCAACCCAATGGGACAAGGGTCGGGGTTATCCCTGTTACAAATAGGGAAACTGAGGCTCAGAGCAATGGCATGACTGGATGGCCCAAGGCCACAGAGCTGGGGCCTGAAACCCAGGCTAGGCTGACTGTAAGGTGCCACGCTCTCCCTTTCAGGATGTTTTGTCTCCTAAGGTGGCAAAGCCGGTGAGTCCGATTCTGGTTGGTACCCGCACCCCCTTGCCGACCCCTGGCCACACCCTGGGCTTCTCATGCCTGGCATGTTGACCGTGCTACTTCTGGGCCTCCATCCCTGTGGGAAGGTACCAAGGAGTCAGTTGTCAATGTGCTCATTGCAATAACCTAAGAAGCTTCCACCCCAGAAAGATTCACATTTTCAGAGGTTGCCTCTCAGGAACTGGAGACAGGCCCTCCAGATGCTTTATTACACAAAATGTATATGACATAGAAAAAGGAATGGAAGGAGAGCCCTTAAAATGTGAAGAGTGGTTCTGTCAGGATACTGAAGTTCAGGTTGTGGCAGACACCATATGTTCACTAGAACCTATTCTTAGTCTTCCTGACACACAGTTAGACTACATATCCCAAGCTCCCTTGCAGTCAGCTGTGGCCATGTGACTGAAATCTGGCCAATGAAATGTGAGCAGAAATAAGATTTGTCATTTCCAAGCTTAACACATAAAACCTGCTGTGCAATCTTTACTTTCTTTTCCCCCACCTACTAGCTAGGGACAAAGTACCCAGGGCCCTGGAGGATGATGGAGTCACAAGACATGAGGATTCCGAGTCCGCAGATCATCAAGAGAAAGGCCACCTAGCAAGTATGGTCACTGGACCTCTCTTTGCATGAGCAGAAATAATCTATTACGTTAAGGCACTGAAATTTGGAGGTTGCTTATTAGCAGCAGGTGGCCCACCCTAATTAGTGCACTGGCGATTTTCTTTTTTCCCCCTTATGCTAATTTTCTTAACATTCCATAATAAATACTTATTATTTTTGTAAGAAGAAAAAGCAAACATCAAAGTTATTTTTTAATGACAACATGCAAAAAATTAAATTAGATGGTTGCAGTGGAGGGCGCCTGAACAATGTAAGAATGTTTTTGAAGAAAAGTTTAATAGAAACATTTGATAGCATAAGAAAACACTTTGTTCCTCAAGGTCCCCGAACCCTGAGGGACTTCTCCCCTGTTTCAATGACCCACCCACCACGCACTGAAGTAGCTTTTCCCCATGAGCCCTGCCAGGGTTAGGGACACTCTCCCCCAGGAGAGCGTCCCCGGCCTGCTGCTTGGGTTGCAACCTCCAGAGCTGCTTCTGCTCTGACTCAGTCTCCCCCACCTGTGTCAAATCCTGCCCAGCTCACCCGAGTATCCACTGGCAGGTACGTAGAGATTATAAAGCCTTTGCCTATGTTGTACATTACATATGGGTAGAATGAGGAGGAAACTCAGGCTAGGATCTGAGGAGAGGAGAGGGGAGGGGAGGGAAGGAGAGGGGAGGGGAGGGGAGGGAAGTGGAGGGGAGAGGAGGAGAGGAGAGGAGAGGGGGGAGGGAGGGGAGGGGAGAGGGACTGATTTTGAGAAACTGGCTCATGAAATCGTGGAGGCTGACAAGTCCAAAATCAACAAGGTTAGTCAGCAAGTTAGAGACCTAGGGACTAGCCATTACTGAAGTTCAAGCCTGAAGGCCATCTGCTAGCAGAATTTCTTCTTGTTTGGGAGAGGTCAGTTTTTTTGTCTATTCAGGCCTTCCACTCATTGGATGAGGCCCACCCACATTACATAGGATAATCTGCTTTACTCAAAGTCCACTGATTCAAATGTTAATCTCATCCAAAAATGCCTTCATAGAAACACCCAGAATAATGTTTGACCAAATATCTGTGCACCATGGTCAGTCAAGTTGACACATACAATTGACTATCCCAGGTAGGTCCGTTTTTCTCAACAGGTAAAACCTCATGCCCCAGGAGCATCTCAGCCCATGGTAATCATGGGAAGCAGCCACCTAAATGCTGCAATTTACTCCTTAGAGCATTCTCACCATTGTTACCACCATCATTACTACAGTAGACTCAATAGACTACAGTAGGGCAGGGGGCAGGGGGCTGGCACACAGCTGGGGGAAATCGGCAGAAGGGAGAGATTCTTCTTTTCTATAACACAAAGTTTCTTCAAAATTAAAAGTCTGTGTGGCATGGAGAGACTAGAGGGACACTGGAGAGGCAGGAGAAGCCAGAGGTTAGCCCTGGGATCTGCCCGGATCAAATCTCACCCCAGCTCACTGTACTTTCTTGATCTCATTTGTTAAATGGAGGCATTAGAGGTACTGAAGTCACAGGGCTAGTGTAGGCATTTAATGAGTGAGTACTGATCACTGCAGAGAGCAGTGCCTTGTTGGAAACAATGTGTGTGTGTGTGTGTGTGTGTGTGTGTGTGTGTGTTTGCTTGAGAAGAGATAGTGTGGAGTAATGGAAAGTGCATGGGTTTGGGTTCCATATTTGAGTTCAAATCCGGTTTCCTCTCGTTTCCAAATACATGATTTTAGAGAAGTCACTGAAACTTTCTAAACGTTGGGCACCTGCTCAGTAAAGAGGGAATAATAATACAGTAGACTCTCCATTAACCAGCACTCAAGCAGCCTCCACTCTCAAGCAGCCTGCAGAAAAACCATAGAAATAATACTACATTTTTCTGGTCTGGGTGCCAGTTAACTGAGATTATACTGTATTATTATTCCTACTTTACTGAGCAGGTGCCCAACGTTTAGAAAGTTTCAGTGACTTCTCTAAAATCATGTATTTGGAAACGAGAGGAAACCGGATTTGAACTCAAATATGGAACCCAAACCCATGCACTTTCCATTACTCCACACTATCTCTTCTCAAGCAAACACACACACACACACACACACACACACACATTGTTTCCAACAATGCACTGCTCTGTGCAGTGATCAGTACTCACTCAATAAATGCCTACACTAGCCCTGTGACTTCAGTACCTCTAATGCCCCCATTTAACAAATGAGATCAAGAAAGTACAGTGAGCTGGGGTGAGATTTGATCCGGGCAGATCCCAGGGCTAACCTCTGGCTTCTCCTGCCTCTCCAGTGTCCCTCTAGTCTCTCCATGCCACACAGACTTTTATTTTTGAAGAAACTTTGTGTTATAGAAAAGAAGAATCTCTCCCTTCTGCCGATTTCCCCCAGCTGTGTGCCAGCCACCTGCCCCCCGCCCAGATTGGTGAGGGTTGCTATTAATAAGAGTGAGCATTTCCCAAGAGTCACGGCTGGGCCAAGCACAGGATTAGGTTTACGCGCATGGACTTCTTGAGTCCCCAGCAACCCTATGAAGCAAGTATTACACTTCGTCATCCCCATTACACAGATGAGGTGACTGAGGCATGACGGTGAAGCCCCGAGTGTGGCCAGTCCAGGCCTGCCTCACTTAATGGGCAGAGCTGGCCCAAGAGCTCAGCCAGTCAGTGTTTCAGGAGACAATGGCTAGGGCCCTACTAAGTACCTGTGCTCAGCACGTGCTGGGAGCGCAGATATGAGTGAGGGGCGGGCCCCCGCCTCCTCTGGCTCAGCAGCTGGCCAGGCAGAATACTAAGATCTTACCGAGTAAGCAGCCAGCTTCCCCGGACCCCGCGTTGCCATCCCTGGTCGGCCTTGCCACTCTCAGTTCAGCCTTGCAACCTCAAGGCTGCCGCCGGGTGCCAAGGCCTGGCCTCCGTGGGAGGGGTGGTGTCTGGTTCTGCTTTGTGTGGGCAAACTGCTCTGTCTACAAATATTTGGACTCGGTGCTTCTCTCCCCACTCAGCCTCAGCTGGGGCCTCAAAGCGAAGTTTTCTGTAAGGGACCTGAGGCAGGGTGACAGGCCCGGAGAGGGCGAGGCCTCTAAGTCATCCTTTTCCCTAAGGGAAAGCCCACTCCCAGCACCCCCAGCTGAGCAGGGCAGCTGGGGCTCGGGAGCCCCACTGTGGGCACTGTTGCCTGATAAGAGGCTAAATTGGCAGCGGCTCATTGACTACACACCACGCTGAGACCCCGGCCCGGCCTGTGACATCTCAACAGAAAGCCTTTGACTCGCCTTTCTCACAACCCCCCTCCCAGCTCCTCGCTCCCACCCTCCTCGTTTTGGCAGCACTGTGGCCTGGCAAGCAGGTGACCCGGGAACCAGGGTCTAGCTGGACGGAGACCAGGATGGCCCTTCCAGCGGGGAGTGCCAGGTGTTGCTAGGGCAGAGCTGTGTCTTAGCCAGCAGTCTCCCCGGAGGACCCACCGGCAAGAGGCAGAGCAGTTCAAAGTTTCCAAGACACGATCCACTCACTCACCCATTCCCGAATTTCTGCTCAGGGCCAGCTCTGAGCTAAGACCATGGGCACCTCAGTGCCTCTCCTCCCTGCCTAGTATGTGAAGAGAAATCACACTGGTGGGTGGGAATTAGAACCAAAGGGAAATGCTGAGGGGAAGAGCTTGGTTTCATGGCACCTGAAACAAAGAACCCGAGGGGAGTCTGGGAAGACTTCCTGGAGGAGGTGATGCTTGACTGTGTTCTGTCTCATGAATAGAAGCTAACCAAGGGAGAGGGCAGAAGAATGACTATCCCAGGTTTGGATGAGTAAGGAGTTTGGGAAGAAATGAACGAAGTCCCGGTCCATGGGGGAAGCACAGAGATGAGGCGGAAGGTCAGAGAAGATGGGCTGGAAAAACATGCAGGAGGGACGGGGAGGCAAACCAGGCAGGGCCTTGAAGGGTGTGTTAGGATCTGGGTCGTGGCCACTGGGGGCAATCGTGTCTTCACTTGGGTCCGTGTGCCTACTGGGTAACTTGCCTAATGACCGGAGTGTCTAATATCCATTTTTTCAATGGAGGATTTTGCCATCCATGTGGACGTATTATTATTTATTTTATTTCTTTTTACCCATTCTTTTGGTATTTTAAAGAAATGTGAAGTGATTTATCAAGTGATAAAAAGTTATTGAAACATAGAAAAATGTTTTCATAGCAGTTTTTTTTTAAATCCCATTATTTATAAAAGTTTAATTTTAAAGGTACGATTGGGTCTAACAGTTAAGAACAGGAAGACTCAGGTTCGAATCCCGGGCCTGTCCTGCATAAGCTGAGGGATACTTCCCTTCTCCAATCCTCATGTCTCATATAGAAAGTGAGAAAGGATCTATTTCACAGGCTGATTGATAATTAATAGAAATAATACAAGCAAATGGCGAGCACGTTGCATTCCATTAGTTATAGTAATTGTTGTGGTCACTAGTATCCATGCAGTGTTCATTTCCTGCCACCCAAACCCTGTCCCATCCTCTGTAGTTCTCATCTCACCATTTCTCTAGTCTTGGTCAAGCCCCAAATCCAGGAGTCACCCTTGATACCTCCTTTTCTTCCTCCTGCAGGGCCGGCCCACCAGTTGAAGGCACTGCTTCCTAAGTGGTCTCCTGCTTGCCCTGCCCCTTCCCCTTCCCATCATTCTCCTGCACACAGTGGCCCGAGGGACCCTCAGGTCCTCACAACTAGCTCCTTGTTAACATTCAGGTGTACATTAATTTCAGCTCCTCAGCGAAGATTCTCCTGCCCACCTTTCTTTTTTTTTTTAGGTTTTATTTTTATTGTTTTTGACAGAGAGAGAGACAGAGAGAAGGGGGAGGCCCCAGAGCAGTCTCCATAGTTGACAGCATTAGTTTTCCATATAGTTTCACTCCACAGGCAGGCACAGGGCTGCGCAGGGCAAGAACTGGGCCAGGAGCCTCCTGCATAGGCCCCGACAAGAACTGAACTGGGGGCACACCCCAGCTCAGCATGTGGGTCCACATGGTCCGGGGCCAGGATTCGATCCTGGGGCTCTGGGGCTGCAAAGCGAGCGCTTAACCCATTGAGTCATCCCAGCTTCCTGCCCACCTTTCTTAAGTCACTCTTCTCCACCCCTCAGTTTCCAACTGTTTATCTTATCTTGTCTTATCTTTAGCACTTCCAACCATTTGAAATGATAGTATTCATGTGTTTGTTGGCTAGTTAGTGGCTAGAAGATAGGTTTCAGGAGGGCTAGGACCCCTTTGTCTTGTTTAATCACTGTATCCCCAGCACATAGTAAGGGATTAATAAATACTTGTTCAATAAAAGAATTAACATCAGTATTGTTCATATAAAATTAATTTCGAAATGCCTCAAATGTCACCTCCTCTCTGAAGCCACCTCTGATTTCGCAGGGTATTTTGTGCGTGTAGACATATAGACACTGGTCTGCAGACCTGTGGTTGAAGTGGTTTTAGCAAAGTCAGTCCAGAGCTGCTGGGAGGAGCTGTAGGCTTTTTCTCAGAGAATAGCTCAGCCCTCTTGTCTTAGAGGCCTGGAAACCCCTGCTCAGGAGCAGGCACGAAGCCCCCATGCCCACCAGGCTGCCGATGGGCCAGAGAGCAAGAGGTCAAGATCAAAAACCAGACACAATTTTCAAAAGAGGGAGAAAACTTCAACCATTGACCGCAATGTAATGAACAGAGAGACGCCCAGGGAAAAGCTGTGTTTTAAGAACTGAGCTCTTCCAGGGCCTGGTCATAACAAGTCAGAGTCTGGTTGCTGCCTTGTAACTCATCTCTTCACCCTGTCCTTGGAACCTGCCCAATTGGCTCTGCTTGTTCGGTCCAATATCCTCAGGCTGCCTAGAAAGCTGGGAGTCCACGACCTCCTGAGGAGGTGGCTGGGTCAAAGGAAATGCAAACAAGAGAAGGCAAACCCTGTGGTTCATCTGCGTTTAGGATTCAGAGGTTATTCTGGAGCTTTGAATAAAGAGCAGATTTCTACTGATTAAACCCATATTGATGTCATCATTATGGGCAACGGACCCTGGAGTCACTGGGTTCAGATTTGGGTTTTATGAACTCTTAAGTTCTATGACCTTGGGCAAGGCATTCAGCTTTCCAAGCCTCAGTTTCTTCAGCTGTCAAATGGGCTTTACTCACTTCAGAGAATATATATAAAGTGCTTAGGACAGTGTCTACGACACAGCTAGTGTTCCTCCAGTGTCTGCTATTATTATCCTGTATCCCACTAACGGATTTTCCATATGACAACATCAGAGTGCATTGTCATAAAGTTACATCTCGGGGAAGTGAAGATTCATTTTACCTCATCACCAATTCAAAAGTCAGTACTTCTGGATGCTTGTCAACTAACCTGAAAGTTTTCTGCCCTAATATAGATGACGAGAACAAAAATATACCTGATGTGGCCCCATGCTATGCCTCCAACCTCTCCCACCCCAATTTTTTCTAGAGAATAATTTTTCTGAAGCACAGATCTAGGAGACAAGAGGATTATTTTTGTTTATCTGGAAAGAACAAGATAATTTATGAAAAAACTATTATAAACAATAAGACAGTTTGGTATACTATAGTGTCTATGTATACAACATAATAAATATAGTGTCTACATATAAAAAATAAATATACAAAAATCAGTAGCTTTCTTATGCAGCAACAACAACAAGTACAATGGAAATAAAGAATCTGGTCACAAAGACAACAAAAACAATAACAAAATGTTGGAAATAAATTTGATAAGAAATGGGCATGTTTACATGAAAAATACATATGTAATCCCCAAAAGCACAGAGAGGAGAACTTAAATAAATAGATATGCATCTTGTTCTTGTCTAGAAGGACTCAAAATTATTCAACTGTTAATTATCCTGAACTGTATTAAAAAATTCAACCCAATCTCAGCCAAAATTCCAGTGTGATTACTTTTGGAGCTTGTCAGCATTGTCCTAAATTTTATCTGGACAAATGTGTAGGGAAAGATGAATATCTGAGGCAAAAATGAGAAAAGACAAAGAAGTTACATTGGCAGATATCGACATATTATAAAGAGAATAATATTATAGATGCTTTGATGTGGGATTTAAAATAGACAGGTCAATATAATAAAGTAGCAAGTGCAACTTAGTATGGGAACAACTTAGTACACTAGAAGAGAGAGTGCTCATCAGAGGAGAGGCATGTACTATTTAATACATGATGTGGGCAACTGCTGGCCATTTGGGGAAAAAAAATAGATGGATTCATACTTCTCTCACCAGAATAAATTCCAGCTGGAATAAAATTTAAATGTAAAATCCCAAACCATAAAAATATTAGAAAAAACTATGGAAGAATATTTTAGAAAGATAAAGCCTTTCTAACTAGCAAATGAGACCCAGAAGACATAATGGAAAAGATAGTTTGAGGTTTTACAGATTTTATAGTAAAACACATTGCAAATCAAGTTGAAAGATAATTTTCACTTGAAGAAAAGTATGACAGAGCTAAGTTTACTCTCCGTAAGATAGAAATAGCTACTACCAATCAATGAGAGAAAAAAGCAAGAAATATGAACAGCATTCAAAAAAGATGATCAACTTCTCTAATAATAAAAGAATTGAAAACTAGAACAACAAAATGTATCCCCCACCCCGCAACACACTGACAGTTCTCAAAGATCAAATACTCAAAGCTGGCTAAGAGGTTGGGAAATAGGCATTTTCATACATCGCTGATAGAAGTATAAATTGGTTCAAGCTTTTTGGAGAGAATTTGGCAACGTCAACATTTTAAATGTGCAAAATATGTAGAACACATTACTGTTCTTTTGGGGGGGACGGGAGGCTCTTCCATATCTTTTCATGTGAGAAAAACTGAGGTGTTAATAGTAGATGCCGTGGTGTGCTTCAGCTACGAAGAGCATTGACAGCTGAGAGCTCAGAGCTGGGTACCCCCCAACCCCACAATCCCAATACACCAGGATGCTCTTGGCTGGAAGGATATATCTTGCTTGAGGGCCAGCCTGCATCCAAAGACTGGTCAATGGAGGTCTCTAAAGACCTCAGCCTCTCACCCCACTTTGGGGTAACTGTAGGTCGTGCTAGTTCCAGAATTCTCTGTAGGATTGACTGGGGTTTTTGTTGTATCTGCATTGCAGCCCAACTTTCCTTCTTTGCCCAAAAGCTGTTTCCTTCACTCCCTTGCAGAGGTTGTTGCTAAGAGCATCTCCCAATAAACCTTTCACAAGCGAATGTCTATCTCAGAGTCCGACTCTCAGGGAATCTAATCTGTGCTACCTGGCGCCATGAGCGATCCAAGCAAGTGAACTTTAAAATGGGGTTTGGGAGCTGGATGATCTACTATCAGACGGGCAATAAGGGCCCCATCACCATTGGTCTGTGGATCACTGATCATCACGAGAACATAGTAGCAATGAAGTTATTGGTCTTTGACATGTGGGGACTGGATGGGTTGTGAGTAGAAGGGATCAGGTGGTTTGGGCTATGTAACAAGAGTTTGGCAAGTATGGAGAAAGCCGTGATTCTAAGGACAATGGAATTGAATGACTGTCCTCGAACCCAAGGGCCGCAAGGTGAGCAATTAACCAGCATCCCCTCCAAATCATTAGCATTGCCTGTGTGCTGGCACTTTCCTTGCTTTATGTCATTGAACCTCAGGAAGCAGGTATCAAGCTTACGTTCATTTCAGAGGAGCCTCTGTGAAAACCTCAGAGAGGTTCTGTGGTTTGCTTAAGGTTGCACAGCTAGAGAGCAGGGGGGCTGGGATTCTAGTCCAGGGCACCTGATGTCCAACCATTCTCTCAACTCCTGTGCTGGTCTCCCCCCCACAATAGGCTGGCGGGCGTTAACTGGGTTGCCAGACTCACAAGGAGATTTTTAGTTTTAATAGTGAACAATTGCCCAGCCGTGGCTAAATCCATCGTATGAAGATGCCTATAATTGGATTTGTATAATCAGCAGAGAGGGTTCTAAGGAGAGGGCTCTACTTTATGATTCTGAGGCCAAGAAGTCTACACAATGTGGGTTAGAAGATAGAAAGAGAGGGACCTGGTCCGAATCACCCTCTCGCTCCTTCTGTCTGGCCAACATCATAATGTTTCCGGCTTTTTTATTCTTGGCTCTTTACCTTAAACAAAACAAAACAAAATAATAAAATAAAATAAAATGAAACAAAACAAAACAATTAAGCTTATTTCCGTTTCTGAGGTTTGTGGGTTCACTGTTCAATAATCTTAGGGGGGAATTAAGACAAGGGTGAACTCTCATTACAGATGTGAATATCTTTGGGTCCCCAATGTCCCAAGATCCATCTAAAAGAGTCTAGTTCATCAGCAAGCATCACGCCATGGCACGCTAATCCCTGTGTCCATTGTCTGTTGCCACAATAATGCTGAGTCACAGCCATGCAGACTTGGATGTACATAATGATGAGTGTGCATGGGCTCGTGGGGTCTGTAGGGTTCTGCTGACCTGAGCTGCACTGCGGCTTGTCACAGGGTGTCAGGATAGTTCTAGCTTGGCTGGATCTACGCACAGGCCTGGAGCTGGCTGACTCTCTGCTAACCCAGGAAGGCCTCATCTGCTATGACCAGGTGACTCACTGTGCTGCCCGGCCGCATCCTCTCCCAAAATAGCCCAGATGTCGTCTTGTGACAGGTGCAGAGGAGTGAGAGAGAGGATGTGGAAATATGCAGGTGCTTTTTTTTTTTTAAGATTTATTTTATTGTTTTGACAGAGAGAGAGAGAAGGGGGAGAGCCCAGAGCAGTCTCCATAGTTGTACATCATCAGTTTTTGACATAGGTTCATTCCATACAGGTGGGTACAGGGCTGCACAGGGCAGGAACCAGGCCAGGGGCCTCCCGCATGGGGAGCACACCCCAGTTCAGCATATGGGTCTGTATGGGCTGGAATTGGGACTCGATTCTTGGACCCTGGGGCTGCAGGGTGAGCGCTCAACTCAACTGAGCCATCTCAGCTTCTCCTGCAGGTGCTTTCTAAAGTATGTGCTCGTGTCACATCCGCTAACATCCTCTTGGTCAAAGCAAACCATGGTCAGAGAGGAAGGACACTGAAAAGGCACAGAGGGTGAGGATATAGGAAGAGATAAAGAATTTGGCAGCAGGGGAGGGGAGGCGTAATTAATGCTGTCGATCTATCACCATACCTATCGTTTACTGTGTACTTACCATGCGCCATGACTTGGGCCAGGCCCTTTAAACATACAATCTTCAGTCCTCATGAGTGTTATCATCCTGTCCCAGATCCAGAGCTTCAGAGAGGAGCAGTCACTTGCCTAGGGTCACACAGCTAGTGAACAACAGAGCTGAGATTAGAATTCTGGGTCTGCTAACTGCAGGAAATGATCTTGCCACACCAGTACATGGCTTGGATATGAATATTTTAACGCTAATGTTGAGGATGCATTGCTTCATAACTGCTAAAATTTCTAACTTAAGGAGAAGATCAATGTAGAAGATCTGAGCCTTTACTGGTTTGTTAGAATGAACATTTTAAATATAAAATTTTAATATAAAATGATGACCCCCAAAGAATAACAGTAACAGTAATACGTCACAGAACTGACTGTGTGACAAGCACTGTGGTAAGGACTTTCTCTGTATCACGTCCCATTTAGGCCACACGGTTACCTGATACATACAGGCACTGCTTCTCCCTCCTTTTCCAGGTGAGCTAAGAGAGGCCGACCGGGGCTCTACACAGGCAGGTGATGTCAGAGCTCAAGCTTCTACTCATCTTGCTAAATGGCTCCCTCCCTTTGTTGTTAAGTAGAAATTAATGTGGGTGGGGCCGCTTTGGGGACAGCTCGCCTTGTCCCTGTGAGCCTCTCCCTCTCTGTCGCCACAGTGCATCTCTTTCTCAGGTGGTTTATCTCCATGGGCAGGGATGCCCCAGCCTGAGGAGGGACTGACAGCTCGGGTGGAAGGGATGTTTTCAAAGCCGCAGCTGGGAACCTGGGCCGGGAAGGGGTGAGGGGGTCCTGGCCCCCTCAGGCGCTGGCCGCAGGGACGTGGCTTCCTGGCAATACAGCCTCCAAGATGGATGGCCGTGGCCTTCGGGGCTGGCCAACCTCTTCCCAGGCCTTTGATGCTGAAAGCAGAACAAATGTGAGCCGGCCGCCCGGCCACAGCTGCCTCTCATTAGGGCCTGCTTCCTACAGCCCAGGACAAGGTGGACCCTTGAGGTAAGCCGGGGCAAATGCCAGATGTGTCCGCCACAGCTGGCTGCGAAACCTTGCTCTTGACTTCTCGCCCCCAGACCTACTTCCCAGCCCCCGGCCCCCACCCCCACCCGGCCAGCCCTGGTTCTTCACGCAGGAATCTGAAGTCCAAATCGGCCCCCGCTTTCCCACGACCACCACTCTGCATCACATAGCCCATCCGTCAGCAAACCCCAGCAGCCCTGCTTCCACCATTTGTCTTCTGTCTGACCACTCTCTGCATCTCCACTGACATCACCTGATCCAGGCCACGTACTATGTGTCCTGGACAATTGCCGTCACCTCCTGGTATGGGTTCAATTTTTCTACAAAGTCTGAATTCGTCCATAGAAGTCAGAGCACCCCTGTCACTCCGAGGGGAACCTTATTTGGAAATAGGATCATTGGAGATATAATTAGTTATGATGAGATCATAGTGAAGTGGGTGTTTTTCATAAAAAGGGGACATTTGGACACAGACAAGCACACAGCAGGCATGTGAAGATGGGGGCAGAGATCAAGGTGACTTTTCCAGAAGCCAAAGAAGCCAGAGATTGCCAGCGAACCCCCAGAAGCCAGGGCAGAGGCCTAGACGCCGGGAAGGATCAATGCTGCCTCTACACCCCGTTTCAGACTTCCAGCCCCCAGAACTGTGGGACGACAGGTCTGTTGTCTGAGCCACCCAGCCTGTGGCTCTTTGTCACGGCAGCCCTCGCCAATGAATACACCTCCGGACCATTTCTCCGTTCTCTTCCTCTCGCCCTGCTGCCTTCCCCATGTGCACACTCCACTCCACAGAAAACATACCGTATCTGAGAATTCCGGTTTGGCCCATGTCATTCTCCTGCTTTGAATTGAGCCCTGGAGGACCTGCCTGTCAAGTTCTCTGGTTTCCTCTCTTCGTCTCTCTCACTACGTACCATTCATACCAGCCTCCATGCCAGTCTTGATCATGTCCAGTCCTTTCAGCTGAGGGTCTGTAAGAGGGGAGGTTTGCTCTGCATGGATTTCTAGGCTCTCCTGTGAAGTCCCAGCCTCTTACCCCAATTCTTTTCTAGGGAGTGTGTAACCTTAGACGAGTCTCGGGTATTGTGTTGTGGCCCCCAGTTTACCCCTCTGTAAAATGGATCTGTCCATGACCTGACTTAATTCTCCCAACAGCGGTGTAAGGGAGAGGTTGTCTCAACCGTAGGTGGTATCAGTATCTTCATTGGTTAGAGGGGGAAACTGAGGCTGAGGCTGATGGAGTAACTGGCCCGAGATCACCACCCAGCATGAGGAACGGCAGAGCTGGAATTCGGACCTGAGACTCCCTGGCTCTAGAACGCACATCCTGGGCCAAGCCTCCAAGAAGCTGTGCACACGGGCCAGGCCCGTGACTGTGCACATCTGCAAAATGGGCACATGTCTGCGGAGGCGGGGCTCCAAGGTGGTGGGTGCATCCATGAGCGTCATTCCACGGAGCCTTTCCAACAGGGGAAGTCCTCCTGGATTTAAAGCGAGGGGGGAAGGCATCTGACAAGTGCGCACACGGAGCACCCCTGCGCGCCTGCGCGTGGCTCAGGCTAGGGAGACACCCACACCTGGTGAGCTCTCCCCAGACACCCAGTGGTCGCTGCTCTTGGGGAGAGAGCCAGCCAGCTGAGGAACCTCTGAGACGCTGTCAGATGGAGATGTGCTCACGTGGACATGGGCTCTGGGCTTTAACAAAGGAAGGATAAACAAGATCACAGAATGAAGTCTTACCCTAATAGAAACTGCTTTTTTTTTTTTTTTTAGTGGGGAGTTCCGCAGTAGAGCTGACCGGCTGCCCGCCTGGGGAGCGGGGCAGGCTGTGAGCTAAGACCGTCACTCACATCTTCCAGTTTAGCCCTCACACAGCCTGCCGAGGGAGACTGCAACATTCCTCTACCCATTCTACAGAAGAGGAAGCTGCGCCCCAGCACAGGGGGCCAGGGAGGCCACACTAGCCGTCATGCTGGGAACATGGCGGCTCAGTGACATCTTCATTCATGTGTGTTTCTGTAATGTTCTTAACCCTTTGCCACCCCCCACTTCTCACCTGCAAACACTGTGCCTTTGGCTTTATGTACCTTTAGCTATTGTCTCCAAGGGGTTGTCACAAGCCACTGAGAAAGAACAAAGACGATGAAATTCTGTAATTCATGGCGATTTAGGTGACTAGTTGAACAATTTGGGAAGAGGGTTGGTTTCAGGGACAGCAGGGTTTGGGGGAGGTCGCGGGAGGCTTTGTCTCGGCATGGGGGGGGGCTCCGTCAGCACTGGGGAGGGACAGAACCTGGAGAAGATGGGACATACAGCCCCCTTTACCCTGAGAAATGGGCATGCTTAAGGGCACAGGGCCTCCCTGCCCAGGGCAAGCCCAGCAAGGTGTGACAATGGCTGCATGAGGGCCCTGAGCCACCATCCCCTGAGCAAGCAGGGCTTGGAGCAAGGGCACAGCACTAGCTGGGTGAGGAGTGAGGCAGAGCCCTCCAGGTGGCCGTTCAGGGCCACCTGCTCACTGCCTTCGTGGGATTCAAGCCAGAAGACAGAAAGCCTGTGGCCCCAAGTAGGGCCTGCTGGGAGGCACTGAGAACCCCACGCTTCGGGGAGCTGGTGAGAACGGGCCCCCGGAGGCTGAGCTGCCTCCATGGCACCAGTGAGAGGAGCTGCAAGCGGAGAGCCACATCGGAAGGATGGGATGAGCAGTGACTTGAGCTGAGTCCCTTGTGCCTCCCACTTTGGCCTACCAAGCCTGAGGGGCTCCATGCTGTGTGTGGGTCCGCCTGGACGTGCTGAAGTTTTACTGCGTCAGCAGAATGAGCGTTCCAGATAGAAATGCAGGGCTCATCCCAGAACATCAGGAAAGTTACACTTATTCGCCTTGGGCCACATCTGGACTTAACAGCCGAGAGCCCAGCTTGGTGCTGATAACACTCTATTGACAGGAGATGAACGTGCTGGGGGCGGCCTCTCTTTGTGCTGCAGTTTGGGGTTTTACGAGGTGCAATGCACTCTGCTACCTCCACGGGGCCCCTGCCCAACCCTTCCCTGCTCCCAACCTGCATTTGAGCCTTTGTCCCTCTCCTTCATCCGGCCCAGCCCCACCCTGAGCTGCCTGGCCTGCAGAGGCAGGACTGTGTCCTGGGGTCACTGGAGCCAGGCCAGAGCACTCGGGCTGGTGGAGTGCCATGGATGCAGATTCCTGCCTCATGCCCCTGAGACTCTCCCCACTGAGATGTGGGGGGATTGGGGTGCTGGGAGTCCTGCACCCCAGGGACATCCTTGACCTGAACAGTGATCTTGAGCAAGTCAATTTCCTTTTCTGGCTTCAGTCGTCTTGGTGAAATGAAACTTGCTTCCTTAGGCAGTAAGTCTCAATGAAGCGCACAGCGCAGGCTCGTTTCTGTTTAGTCTTAGGAGACGAAGGGTGGACAAACAGCAGGGCTCTCTGTCCTTGTAAACTAGCCATTCTGGTGGGAAGAAGCCTTCAATCCCACATAAACACATAAGGAAGCAGAACACTCAGGCTGTGAGACATGCTAGGCAGGAAAGGAAATAGGATAATAGGACAGGGGACACCTTAGGGGAAGGACCTCGGTTGGAAACATGGTCAGGACCAGGCTCTGAAGAGGAGATGTTTGAGTGGTGCGAGGTGGGAAGATAGAGGAAGAGCATGTCAGGCAGAAAGAATAGTGAGTGCGAAGTCTCCAGCGGGGAGCAATTGTAGAGCATTTAGGGGAACAGAGAAGCCGCTGCTCTGGCATGGAGTGAGAGGAGGAAAGTCCCGTAGTAGGGGTCATGTGTCCTAGCATGTCAGTGGACACTCAGAGACCCCAACCTCTTCTTCACACCCACCACCCCTCAGCTGAGCATTCAGCTCCTCAGAAACATCTGGAAGACCTCTAGCCAGTGGCAGACGTGATGGTGATCACAGATGGCATCTCACCAATTCTGGGGCATCCTTGGTGTGACTTAGGGGACATCAGTTCCCCCTTTGTCTGGAACACAGGCAACATGAATGAAAAAAGAGAGAGGTCGTTGGACCAGAGAGAAACGTTTGAAATAGTTGACTTGCTACATCCATCAATTCAGTGATTCAAGAGCCATGTCACACCAGACACGGGATGACACTTTGAAGTGCACAGATTGCTGAGGGCACACGAGCACGGTGTAGGGGATGTGTCCTGGGCCACCAGTCTAACTGGCTTGCTGAGACTAACGATAGGACAGTTGCCATCCTGAGGACGCGGAGGCAAAGATGGCTGCCACGGCCGGAGCGCTGAGTGCCTTGCAGATAGGACTGCCTTGGGGTCGCAAAACAACGCCAGGGAAGCAAGAACTGTCACCCCCTTTCTGGATAACGGGGAGTCCAAAGCCAGTGTGGCATTGGCGTCAGGATGCGCCCAGGGAAGGTGGTGGTGTCTCTGTGACCCGGGTCTGGAGTTTGATTGAGGGACTGTCCTGGGGCTGGTTCCCGCCCTCATCAGCTTACATCGGCCACATTTGGCTTCTGCTGCTTGCTGCCAGGACCTCTGTGTAGTTGCGTCAACTAGTGGGGGAAATGTCCCAGCAAATACGGGGAGGGACTCAACAGTCCCCAAGGGGGCCATTTTTTCCTTCTCCTGCCTCTGCCTGAGTCCAAGGCCACGTCATCTCTGCCGTGACAATTAAGACAGCCACCTATGTGGTGGGCCTCCTTGGTCGCTCCTCACCTTGTGCACACAGCCCCTAGGTAAGGTGACCAGATTTTAACATTGGTAAAGCGGGACACCATTGACCGGGGTGGGGGGGTTGGGTTCTTGATTAAAAATTTGGTCTATCTCCCGCCGTTCCCTAGCTTGTCGTGCATTCTTTCCAAAAATCGGGACTTTTTTAAAATGCCGCGGGACACGGGACAAATTGTTAAAAATCGGGACTGTCCCGCCAAAAGCGGGACATCTGGTCACATTACCCTAGAGGGCACTTTCTAACGTGGAAACTGACCCTCGCACCCTCACCTTCAAAGTGGGGTGACAGGAGGACAAAGGATCCCTCTTCCACCAGGCCCTCTAGGCCTTTCAGACCAGTGACAACCTGCTTGTGGCTGCAGCTCCCGTCCTGCTGTCTCTTGGCCACCTCTGGACTGCTCTCCAATGTACCCTGAGCCCCCCGCCTCAGAGTCTTTAGTCACAACTGTCCTGCCCAGTATATAGCTGTTGAATGCTGAGTCCCGTGGGGGTCTTATGGGCATCCAGAGTGTCTAGCACAGTGCCTGGCACACGCTGAGCCCCTGTCGGTGGCTGTTGAATGAACTGAATTAAAATTAGATGGATCCCTGAGTCGTCATCTCATTCAGAGGTCTCAAACCCACAGCCCACCGGCTGGACTCAGTTGGAATTGTTTAAAATTCTCTTTGAACCAACTGTCAGCATTTTTTAAAAGTGGGAATTGGACACGGGAACCAATCTCAGAGCTGCCCCCACCCCCTTCTCAGGCTCAACCCCTACAATTGTCCCATTGCCTGGAGCTGAGTGGTGGCCACTTCTTACAAGCAGCGTGGACGTTTGCCATTTTTCTCCAGCCCCTCCCCAGCCCTCTTCTCGGATGTACATGTACGTAAAGTCTGTCCTGGGCTCCTGCAAGCAGGGATGTTCCCAGTCCCCGGTCCATCTGAAACCTGATTTTACTCGTGGGCCTAGAGGACCTGTCAGGGACTTGTGCAAGTCTGCATTTAGTGGCCAAGCTGGGCAAGGACCTGAGCCCCTGGGTGCTCTGTTAGCTCCGCCACCTGCCTCATATTCTCCACGCACCCTTCCCCACCCACGCCCCTGACCCCGCACACGCCCCACATGTGCTGGGAATCTCCGCTTTGGATTTGCCGTAAGCTCCTTTTGCTACAAGGTTGGGATGTTTTAGGGCCTCCGCTCCTTCCATTACCACCCCCAACGAGGCCCCCAATGCCCCCGAACCGGGCGTCCAGAGCCACATCCATCACGGACACCGGGCTGTCAGCACGACCACGGGCCCCCTCAAAGGCCTGCATCCAGGACGGATTCATCCCAAGGGGACCGTGTTATGCTTTTATGTCTTCAATTCATTAGATTTTCTGTCAGCAGCATAAATCAGGGCTGGACCCTCGTCTTGCACACTCGGGAGTGGGGGAGACACACAGAGAACAGATAGAAAGCACACGGAGGGCTAGACGCGGCGCAGGGTGATTACACGGCCCACCCCTGTAGTTATGCCTTTGTTTTAAAACCAACAAGAGTTCGCAGAGGGATCCTTAGAGGGAGGGGGTGGGGGTGGATGGGGAGACTGAGGCTGACATTGTGGCTTTTTTCACAATCCTACCAATTGCCCCTAATTTCCCCCAATTTCATAGTAAAAAAAAAAATCTCCCCTTTTATGCTGCCCGAGTGCACCTTAGGGGAGTTATCTTTAAAATCAAAAAATATATATCATGTCAAACCTTCCATAGCACCCGACTGCAATTCTTACAAAATCCAACCTCCCTACCAGGGTCTTGCGATCCCATCTCACCTCGATGACCTTCTTCTTTGCTAGGTAAGTTGCAAAAACGCATTTCATTCATTCACTTATTCATTCATTCATTTGACAGATGTTTAATGAACACCTGCTAGGTGCCAGATACTTTTTTTTTTTTTACAAGATGGTTTTTGTTTGTAGAATAAGTAGTGACTAGTATGTTGCATGTAATCATTGTATTTTTTTATAAACCCTTGGGAACAAACAGACAAAAGTTCCTTCTCTTATGGCACATACATTTTAGTGCAAGAGGGGTGATGTTACAAATAAACACGCATATGAGATGTCAGATTGTGATGGGGCTGTAAAAAGAAAGCAGAATGAGGGATGGAAGGTGAAAGGGGAGTTATTTCAGACGGGGTGGCCCCAGCTAACCACCTTCAGGCCGTGTCATTAGGGCAGAGACCAGAATGAAATGAGGAAGTGAGTCACTTGGATAAAAGGAGTGAGCACAAAGGCCCTAAGGTAGGAATGTGCAAGGTGTGCTCAAGGTGTGTAAGAAGGCCCACGTGTCAGGCAAAGGGTGAGAGAGGAAGAAGTCGGAAGAGAGGACCAGAGGCTGATGCACGCAGGGCCTGTGGGCCACCGTAGGTATTGTGCATGCGGTGGAAGCACTAAAGGTTTAAGCTGGGGAGTGGCATGCTCATCTTCACGTTTTGCAAGGATCAGTCTTTGCGCTGTCTTCCCAGGAGGTAGACCACAGGAAGGACCGCGTGGGTGCTAGGAGCAATCCAGGCGAGGCTTCAGTTGGGGCCCGGAGAGACTGGGGCAGGGGAGAGGGTCTTGGCAGCAAAAGAATGGAGACTTACATTTTATACCTTAGGTGTTTGTCTGGCCCTGTGCCATTACACCTCCACTACTCTTGTGTTATTATCACCTCCACCGAGCCTTCCCGCTGTCCAGAAACCCCCAGGGGCATGGGACTCTCTTCTCCCACGATGACTCACCCAGCCATCTTGTTTTGCCCTTCTCTCAGAGAGCGTTAGGTTCATGCCGCGTGAAGGCGGACCAGATGGAAGAAATGCTTTTCTAAGACCAGAGGCCGTAGTGATAGTTTTGTTCCTCATAGTCCCACTCGCATTCCCGCGTCAGGGCCTTTGAAGCAGCCACTGCGTCTGGAGTGTGGGCACCCCCTCCCTCTACAACCTTCCCCTTGACTCAGCCTTACCCTGTGGTCCTCCAGAGCAAGGGGTGTGGCCTCCCAGATTCATAGTCAAAGCCCTAATCCCCAAAGTGATTGGATTTGGAGATAGGGCATTTGGGAGGTAATTAAGGTGAAATGAGGTCCTAAGGATAGGATTCGAATCTGATACATCAGGTAGGTGGCTTGTTAGGAAGAGAAGAAAGGACTCTACCCACCCAGGAGCACACAGGTGGCGTGAGGACACAGCGAGGTGGCTGTCTGCAAGGCAGGGAGAGAGCGCTCACCAGGAGCAGCACCTTGATCTTGGACTTCTGAGCCTCTACAACGATGAGAAATCCGCCCGTTGCTTAAGCCACCTGGTCTGTGGCATTTTGTGATGGCAGCCTGAGCTAAGACAGGGGGTCCACCAACGATTTTGACCATGCACCTCTCCCCAGCA
Source organism: Craseonycteris thonglongyai (assembly GCA_004027555.1). NCBI lineage: Eukaryota > Metazoa > Chordata > Mammalia > Chiroptera > Craseonycteridae > Craseonycteris > Craseonycteris thonglongyai. The sequence continues at coordinate 82,465 of PVKE010000345.1, forward strand.
GTGAAAACACTGAGCCACACACCCCCCAACACTGTGTGTATAGCTATTTAGAAATGTCATACATACAGCACATAACTACCGTCAGTCGGTATAGAAAACCTCAGAGCAAATGTTTGTTACTTGCTTTTAAGAGTGAGAACTAACAATCAACAGGAGCTCTGCTTTATTCTTCACGGTCCCCGCTGGGTCCTCTTGTCCCTGCCACTTCCAAGACGTTATTTTAGAACTTGACCTCTGTTCTTCAGGAAAGCCTCATCTGTTCTACAGCTCATTCCTTCATTCCTTCATTCACTCACTCACTAAGCAAATACTCATAAAGGATCTACTAGAGACTGAGGATACATAGATGTGTCACATGTGTCTTGCTCTGCTCTTGAAGGTGACACGCCTGGTGTGTCAGGTCCTCCTGCAATGCACTCTCTGTTAGTCACTGTAATTCAGTTTAATTCCTTGCTTATAAGACATTTGTCTTTCCTACCAGAGGACAGAGGGGGACAAACCATGGGGACAGAGGCCAAGACTGTCCTCATTCACTGTTGCGTCATCTGTGCTTGGTATATAGCAAGCACTCGATACATAGTGAATAGACAAGTGATGGATAGTGAAGAATGAATGAATGAATGAAGAAAAGCGAATGACAGAGTGTACTCCCCCTTTTTTCTCTCTTTTCCTCAGAGCAGTCTTGGCGGAGAAAAATGTTGAAGTAGTTCAAGGGCAGGCGGCTTGGCCGGCCGAGTGGGAGCCAGGGGGAGAGATTTGTGAGCAGGGCCAGGTTAGCAGTGGTTTTATTACATCCCATTAAGCATATGGTCATGATTATAATAAGTGCGTGAGTTATGGCGAGTGACATATGTTTCTTTAAAAAAAGAGAGAGAGAGAGAGAGAAGAGGAGAAAGAGAAACCCAGCCAGCCCCCGAGCACACCAGGGCCTGGCCCGCTGGGCAGGAAAGTGGGCCCGGGTCTGCTCTCCCCCCTGCTGGTTAACCCCTTCCCATCCTGGGTGGGTATGCCAGGCGAGAGGGCTGCCTGGGGGCCGGGCCGGGTCTAGGGGCTCCCAAGAGGATCTTGCCCACTTGTCTGAGAGCCACCAGAGGACAGGGATGAGGTCCTCAGCAAGATGAGGTTGGTGGCCCCAGTATCGGGGTCAGGGCCTGGCCAAGAGCAGACACTGGGGGTGTGTGGTGGGGAGAGGGGTCGGTGTAGAGGGTAAGAGGACAGAAGGGGAGAGGAGGGAGAGAAGAAAGAATCAAGGAAGGAAGGAGGAAGGAAGGAAGGGTGTGAGTAAAGGAAGGAAGGAGGAGACTGGAGTTTCTCTGCACCTCCATTCAGTTAACAACCGAGCTCTGTGGTGCACACAGCGTGGTGTAGCGCATAAGCCCCGGGGGGCGGTCGGGATGGCCGGGCCTGCACATCCTGTGTGTCCCGGGGGGAGCTCTTCTCTGTGTCACATTTGCAAAAGGAGGTGGTCCTCAAGTCTGTCCTGGCGCTGACTTCCTGGGGCTGCCGGTCTTGAGGTGGGAGGGGGCGCAGAGGTACCTGCCTTGGGGCGCGGGGTGGGGGGGCGGTGCTCAGTCCTCAGCCAGAAGGTCCCTAAGAGCTCATCTCACCACCTTCCTTCTCGCACATTATACAGCTGTGGAAACAGAGGCCTGTGTGTGCTGTCTGCTGATACGCCCGCCGATCCTCTGCCCCCTTTCCTCCCTCCTCCTCTTCCCAAGGTCCCAGGGGATTGATTGTAACCAGAGAATCAAAGACACAAGCACCTCTAGCCCCTTCTCTGTGATGCACGGTAGCCCCATCTGGGAAGCCTGTGCCCAGCCTGGGAGGCTCCCGGCAGCCAGGCCGGGGCTCTTGGCCGGGTGGCGGCTGATGGCGTTCTGTGGGAACTGGGCCACCGCACCCTTGCGAGTCAGGGAGGATCATGCCCGTCTCTGAAAATGTAATCTCAGAGCCAGATGACCCAGAGATGTGCTCTTCCACTCGTGGTTTCGTACCTTCTTTCCGGGTCAGATGTGGGTTGCTCAGCTGCGGTGGAGCCAGGCTGGGGTCCCCGTCTGCCAGACCCCATAGCTAGCGCTCATGCCCTGTTCCCTCAGGCCTCCACCTCTGCAGTGTGGAGGCCTGGCCTGGCCTCTGCCCATGTGACCGGGGGCAAGTCACACCACCTCCATAACGCTCAACTTCCTCACCTATAGGTGGGATCACCCTCGGAGGGCTGACGGGACAGGAATCCAAACAGCCTGTGACACAGAGCAGGGCTGGCGCGTGGGGCTTGGGGATGAACCCAATGAGAGCTTTCCCCCAAGGAAGGTAAGGTGCTTTTAGTATCCCGTGCTTTGAAAGATCTTACCTCTTGAACAAACGCTGTTTTAGAGTAATAGTTAATATATGGCTCACAGAGGCCTGTGGCCATCCCCTGAGATGACCGCCATGTCTACACTGGGCTATGACAATTGCAATCTCCTCCAAGACAGAATATTCTCTGTCCAGCCCGGGTTCCCTGTGCAGAGGCCCGGAAACCTTGAGAACGGTCAGGACTATGAGATGATACCCAGCGCTAGCACCCTCTGAAGACCCCACGTAAAGAGAGAGTCCCTGGGAAGGGGCTTGTGAACCTTCTGGGCCCCGCGTGGTCCCAGGGGGTTTCTCTGGGTTACCACGCAGGCTCTATCACCTGTCCTCATTCTGCACAGACCGGGGGACTGAGACCTGGAGACATGACCAGTTCCCTGAGGTCATGAGCTGGGATGCAGTGTCGGGGCTGAAGCTCTGTGTGAGTCCAGAAGGATCGCTCTGGACCCAGCACTAAGCCCTCCCCACGTCCGAGTCTGTGATCCTGAGCTTCGGGTGGGGGTCCTGAGGCCCAGGAGCCCTGCCTGGAGGACATTCCAATTGGGCAGAGGTCGTAGATGTGAACTGATTTGCCCAAACCTGCTGGCAAGCCAGGGATTTGGCCAATGGCAGGCCGCTGGTCCCTGAGGCAGAGGCCGGCAGCCAGGGCAGCCCTGAGCTGAGCAGCTCCCTCCTCTGTGCCTCAGTTTCCCTGATGCAAAGCGCAGACACTGACGCTTCAGAGGGTTGTTGCAAGGCTGCCAAGAGATAGCAGAGGCCAAACGCACAGCAAGCAAGGGACTCAGAGGAATCGCCCTGGGCCGTGTGGCCGGTGGGGGTGGGAAAGGAAGCCAGAGGAGGGGAGCCTTCGGAGAGCCTGTCCTGAGAACTGGGGCCAACCTGCAGAGTGATGGCCACAGGGGGACAGCCACGCGAAGATAAATAAGAACAGGCCACGTGAGCCAGGGCTCATCTTAACACTAAGCAGAGAGGCCTGGGGCTGGACTTGAAAGCCCCCGGCCGAGATGGATGGGCTGCCGCTGCGGTGGGGGCGGCGGGGCGTGGGGGATGAGTGATGGGGTGTCGGGGTGCTCCGTCACTGCCAGCCAGAGATGCCGGCCTCTGTCCGGCCTCCGGGACATGTGTGGGGGCCTGCCCCTCCCACCAGCCTGCCCCGGGGATTTATGGCTTCGTTAAGGCCAGGACTGCGGTGGGAGGGTTTGATGTGAGCCTGGCTGGCCCTGGTGGATTTCCGCCCTGTGCAATGGAGGGGAAGCCAGGCCAGGCCCCTCGGGGCCGTGGTGACTGGGGTCGCACGTACAGGGGCAGGAGGCCTGGCCTCCTTCCTTGCAACGTGTAGCCCCTGAGGACTTCCGGAAGGACAGTCTCCAGGCGACACCCTCAGTTGCCTGCCCTGGGCTGGTCCTCCACCAGCCACCCCCCTCCCACTGCCCCCTGGCCTCTCCCCACGCAGGTGGCTCTGCCTGGAGAGCCAGGTGCCCGGAAGAGGTCCCCACCCACCCTGGCAGCCTTGGCATCTGTGCCACCTGCTGCTGGAAGGCTTTCTTTGTCACCTGCTCCATCCAATGTGGGGCTTTTCCTTCAGGTTGCCACCCGCTTCCAATCCTTACCAACCTCTTCCACAATCATTTGGTATTTGTCCCCAGGAAACCATGAGTCTGCGGGCAGGGGGCCCCTTTTTCTTCATCTTGACACCCCCCAGAATTTACTCCATGATATTAACCGAATCACCCTTGATTGAGCGCTTCCTGGGTGAAGTGTTTTACTATTTGCTGTTTTCATCTATTTCATAGGCATGGAAACTGAGGCTCAGAGAATCCTTAGTCAGGATTCAAACGGGATCTGTCTGATTCCCAGACACAAGTGCTTAGCGACTGAGCTAAGCACCAGCCTGGGAGGAAAAAATCTGCACACCTGGAACAAGTTTTCTCTTTTTCCTGAATCCACCACCCAACACCTACCCTTTGCATTTGCACGATAATGCGGTTTCCCATCGGTTCTCCTGTTTGATCCCCAAGGCAATTCTGTGGGGTCAGCGTTGGTGTGGCCATCCCATTTTACAGACTGTAAAAGGTGAGGTCCAAAGAGGGGGCATGCCTGGCCAGGGTCACAGCCAGCAGATGGCTGAGCCCGGGCTACCAGATGCCCTGCCTTGTCCCCATGACCCCTGGCTAGTCCCATACCTCCTCCCTCTAAGGCCAGTCTCAGCTCAGGAGAGCCAAGCTGAGGGATGCTGAGAATCTGCAAGCGGACCCTTCTACTGGGGGGAGCAGAGGAGTCTTCCCAAAGCCCAGGCCCTCACTAACACCCCCACCCCAAGAGGGATCTTTCCTTTGGGTAGAATAAAGCCCCTGGCCACCAGCCAGCCTTATCTCCCCTGAGCCCAGGATACTCCCGAGGGGTCCTGCCCTGCCCACCTGCAGCCTCGCGCTGGGGTTGGAGGTGCCTGCTACGTCCCGCTTCCTGTCCTGACCTGCAGCTCTAGTCAGCACAGATGTTAGGAAGCAGCCTTCTGCCAGCGCCTCAGCCTCCCTGGCGGGGGTTCCACTGCAAACGGGAGTGTGCAGGATGGCCCTTCGAGGCTGTCTGGGAGGAGCAGGAGCAGGCAAGCTGGTCCCGTCTCCAGCGTCCCCTCTTGGCCCTCTGGTCCCCTGAATCTGGATGCTTGCTGGCTCTCTTAAGTGTCTATTTTGGGTCCAGATGTTTAATAAGTTGGAATTCTCCATACCTGTCCCAAAGAATCGGTCAAGCTCTCCCTTTACCCACGATATGGGGAGGAAGGGAGGATTTGAAGAGGCAACTGACATGTGTGCAACATTTTGGGGGCAAGAGTAAGGTTAGAACTCAAGCCTGCAAAGATTATCTGCCTCCATCATTCATTCATCATTCATCCATTCATTCTATCATTTGTTCATCATTCATTCATTCTTCATTCATCCGTCCATTCATTCATTCATTCATTCACCCATTCACCTACTGTATGCAAGAAAGACATTGTTGAGAACATACTATGTGTGAAGCACTGTTCTAAACACTGAGAGATTCCACCATAAACAAGACAGGCCAATGTTTTGTTTTCATGGAGCAAGAGTCTGGTGGGAAAGATAGACATTGGACAGATCATGAGAGAATAATTAATTCATGCTGCAGTCATTTACTTCCCTCACTGCTCTGCTCAAATGTCACCTTCTCAGAGAGACTTTCCTTGACCCCCATCCCCACTGCCTTTCTTGATTATTTAATAGTAGTGTGAGTATTTGGTATTGTGGTATGTGTTTCTTTGTTCATTTTCTATCTTTCCCATCAGAATGTAAGCACCATAAAAGGGGAGGTGATAACTGTTTCATGCTCCATCTCCAGCTCCTGGCATGTAGTAAATGCTCAATACATACCTGTTGAATGAGAATTGAATGAACGAGTGAATGAAGGCAAAGGAACCACAGCGTGGACAGAGCCCCAGATGCCAAAGAGAACTGATGAGGCCCCTGTAAATGGTCCCATTTAGGTTAGTTCTGAGTGGCTGCGTCAAGGGCGAATGAGGGGCCATTTTCCAGGGACCCTTAGGCGGCACCACCGGGGGCTCTCAATCTTTGGATTAAATCTTAGATCTGCCACCTCCTAGCTGAGTGGTCTTGGGCAAGCACTTAACCTCCCTTATCATCAGTTTCTTCAGCTGTAAAATGGAAATGAGAATAGCATTTTTAGCGGGTTACCCTGAGGACACATGGAATGACAGCTAAGTTTCTTTAGAGGGTGAGAGTTTAATAAAGGCTGGCTATAGCAACTCAGGGCAGCTTCCTGGCTTCCACAGAAACATAGGCGAAGGCATTTAGGATTGTAAAGTGGCAGTTCCTGGTTGGCTTCAGTCGAGGAATGATGGGATGGAAAGTTGAAAGACTGAGAGTTTAGTCCATTCCCAGCCTCAGCCTCAAAGCACCCGCCTCTCAGCCTCAGTATCCCCATCTGCTTGAGGAGGCGTCAGCCAGCTTCTCTCATTGGCTGACGGTCCCTCCCCCAGCCCATCCCCAGCCAAGCTCCCTGTTCCCTGAGGCCTTAACTTCCCATCTGAGACCTCAGGCCATGCACAGCCAGGCCCCTACCTCCTGCACGAATATTTTGCACCTTCCCCCAGCCCAGATGTCCTGGAGTCTTGCCTGTCCAGCTCTCTCTGGGCCTGCTCTCTGTCCCTGCCGGCTCCTAGCCAGAAAGCCAGGACCCCTCCTCATGTCCCCAGCACCTGCTCCAGGGGCTGCTCTACCCTGAAAGTCCCCAGGGCCCCCAGCAGCCGCATTCCCTCCCTCACTCCCACCCATCCATGTCCTCCGCAGCAGGGGGCCGTACCCACACTTCCAGTAACTAATTTTAGGAGGAGTCGACTCCCTAGTTAAAAGAGACCCCTTTAATCTTAGAAAGGGCCCTATTTGCCCCCCACCTTCTACTGCTGGGGAGACCTGCCCCAGGTAAGTGTACACACACACATGCACACGCACACGTGCGTGCGCGGCCTCTGGAGGTCTGCAAAGCTTTCCCCAGAGACAGAGTGAGTTTCAGGAACCCAGGACAGTGGGAAGGGGTCACCGAGGGGGCAGGCTCTGGCAGTGGGCCCAGAAGTGTGGTTTCAGAGGCGGCCTCAGCCTTGGGGTTGGAGTGAAGCTGGGGAGGGGGGAGGAGAGGAGGAAAACGCTGAGTCTGCAGCTGCACAGGGACATGGAACATCTCACGGGGCAGAGGAGGTCCCGGAGTCTACATGGGGTCAAGGTCGGCCACGGAGGAAGTCCCTGTCCTTCTCTAGACCCCTTCTTCCTGTGTGGAATGTCGGTTCCAGGCAGTAGGGAGCGTGGAGCTGTGGAGCAGGCGGAACCTGGGTCTTGTGACGGAAGATGACATTCCACTGGGCCTTCAGCCACGAAATGCGGGTTTTAACCTGACCTTGTGAAACGGTCACAGGATTGAGCGGTGATGTATGAAAGTGGTGCCCGGAGACCATAGCCCTTCCTGGGGGAGCCTGCCTGACCCCTGGGGCAGATCCACGTGCTGCGGGAGAGCTTCCCCCGCAGGCTCTGAGCTGTCTGTGACGACATGGACATTCACGCAGTGACGGTGACTGCCCTCCTTCCCCACTAGATAGAAGCTTCTTGAAGGCAGAGACTTGGAGGTGACGCATAGTAGGGGCTTCTGTTAGACCCAGCCAGAAAAACAAAACAAAACAGAACTCATGCAGGTTTTTCAACAGAGGGAATTTAATATAGGGAACTCATTCTGACGGGGATGATGTGGCAACTCAGGGACAAGAAGCAGCTGAAGTGTCACCATCTCTGGGACTAGAGGGACCAAGGAGGAAGGATGACACTCAGCAGCCAAGCTCTGTGGGGGGACTCTGGCACCCCAGTCAAGCAGGGGACTTGGGGGGAGGGGCCTGGCTCCAGGACCTGGTGGCTTAGCCACTGCCCAAGATGCCACCAAAGCAGAAGGAAGGTTGGGGCTCTTCCCAGTGTCCACAGCGGACAGGAAGCTGGCCACCAAGGGAGCCTGGTAGATGTCGCTTGGCAGGTAGGAGCCTGGGACACAGAGTAGGATGAAGCGAGAGCAGGGCCAGACAAACGGCAGGCCCAGGCCCTGACTTACGCTTCACTCACTCGGCACCGCGCACTAAGACTCACAGAGATGAGTCACTTAATAGCGTTTGTTTAAACATTAAACAGTAACTGCTCAGTAAATGCTGCCTGTCTTGTGGACAGTGCTGCTGTTGTCAGACTTGCTCCAAAGTCCTCAGACTGGTTGTGATGCTGGGACTTTCCTGTCTCCGACTGCAAGACCTCCACTCCAGCCCTGGCCTCCCGGGGACCCAGGTCCCCAGGCTCCCTTGGGCTGAGAGCAGGGCAGGAAGGGCAGAGATTGCTGGCCCCGTGGAGCCCGGACCCCTGTGGAGCCTCCATGTCCCAGCCCTGGGCTCTGCGGGGAGCCGGGGCTCCCTTTCCTCGCCTGTCAGTCAAATCCAGGGCTTGGAAGTTCAAGCGTGGCCAAAAGGAAGCAGATTTCAAAACACACCTCTGTGAGCCTTCCCTTCCTCCCCCACCCCCTCGTGGCCTCTGCTCCAGGCTCCCTGGGGGCTCCATTGCCCCTGGCCTGTCCCAGGCAGAGCTGAAACCAAAAGGGCCTGGGACAGAGGAGGGGGCGGCTGTGGGGAGGGAGTGAGAGGGACTACAAATGCTCCTGGGGCAGCCCACCTCTCTGGGGACTGTTCCTGGTGGGTGGAGAAGAAATCTGAGGATCAGGGCCACAGCTGTCCCTTCTTTAGTGAGGGGGAGTGTTGGGGGTGGCAGGGGGACGGGGCCTGACCCCTGAAAGTCAACGAGGCCTGGGGGCAGGGGGGTGAGGGGGTCTTGCTGTTTTTATTACTTTATCTGTGCACTCGCACAAGCCTTGGCTTTTTGAAAATTCTCCAAAGTATCTGTTGAATAAATGAAAAATGAATTTCCACTCAGAAAAAGTTGGCCTAGCATTGACACTGAAGGTGAAGGGGGGGGTGTCAGGCTGTGGGGGGGGGTCCCCTGGCTGCCTGCCAAGAACCATCTAGATCCAGGGGCCCTCTTCCTCGGCCGGCTGCCTTCCACATCTCTTCAGCAGGAAGGCGTGGGTCAGAGACGACAGACACCATCCTACCCCGTTTGCCTTCTAGCCATGTGACATCAGACAAGCCAGTGGCCTCTGGCAGCCTCTGCCCTCCCCACCTGTGAAATAGGGGGGCCTGTGGAATTGCAGGAAGCCTGCGAATAACTCCTACCGTAGCCCTCTGTGTGCAATAACAGGCTTCCCAGACATCGGTGACCTTGGGAAGTTAGAGGATGAGCCAGAGTGTGTAACTGTGGGGCTGTCAGTAGAGCGAGCAGCCCTGCCAAGGGCTCTGACGCGTAGCTGATGCTTCTTGTAAGGTCTTTGCAAAAGCAGATGGAAATGAAACAGCGGCCGCCTGGTCACGGAGGCCCACTCTGGAAGGAACGTCTGGACAGCAAGAGCCTGCCCTTCCTGGTTGGTTTGTGGGCTTTTGACTGTTCTTCTTTTCTTTTCTCACATGCCTTCCCTGCTCAAAGCCCGACCATAAAAGCGGTGACAGCCGGGACCACACTGTTCACTTTATTGCAGTGTTGTTTTCCATTTGGAAACTCTCCCTCCAGAATGTGCTTGAAATTTTGAAGAAGTGAGTGAATAGATCGATGATGTCTTTATTGTCAGGACACTTCCTGAATTAGAAATAAAAGGCTCTGCTGAATTCAATCAAATGACATGGGGAGAACATGTCCCTTTCCCAGGATGAAAGGCCTCCTTTGGTGGCTCACTTGGAGGGGGCGGGGTCAAACTTTCTGAAGCTCAAAGATTCCTCCGGAAACTGCTCCGAGCAAAGAGCAAGGACAGTGGATGCCCAAGGTGTGGGCTCATCTCTGGCCCTTGTCTCTCCCCCTCCCCCATCCTGTGAACTGGGGGGAGACAAACTCAGCCCCACAGAGTGCCCCTCCCTTCTCCTGGCCCCAGCAGCCTGGACCCTCATTCCCGTGGTCCCCGTTAGGACGCCAGACGGGAAGCTGGGAAGAGCTGAGTTCAACGCCTGTCTCCTGCATCATAGTCAAGTGTGCAGCGGGGCACCCGTGGTTTGGGGCTCCCGGGGTAGGCTGACCAGATGTGCCATTTGAAACGGGACAGAAAAACAACGGTGTTGTCCCGTTTCAAAGGGTACAGATGGTCAGCCTACTGACATCTTGAATTTAGCCCAGCGAGACTAGGCTGACCACACATATGGCTTGACACAGGGCAGTACCTTTGTGTTCTGTCCCATTTAAAGTGGTACGACTGTAGGATACCGAACGGCTCAGCCGCTTGTGGCCGGGGGGTCTGGGATCAAGTCCCGGCCCCGGCCCCTGCGGACCCATATGCTAAACTGGGGCGTGCTCCCCATGCGGGAGGCCCCGGTCTCAGGGGCGTGCTCCCCATGCGGGAGGCCCCCAGTCTCAGGGGCGTGCTCCCCATGTGGGAGGCCCCGGTTTGGTTCCCGCCTTGCATGGCCCCACATCCACCTGTGTGGAATGAAACTATGTCACAACTCATGATGTACAGCTATGGAGACTGCTCTGGGCCTCCCCCTTCTCTCTGTCTCTCTCTGCGAAACAATAAAAAATAAATAAATCTTAAAAAAAAAAAAAAAAAGGTATGTTTGGTCAGTCTATCCCTGGGAGTTGCAGAGAAGAGGGGGATTGGCTGGATGGGAAGGGGGCCCCAGTCAGCCCTGAGCTGCCTCATCCTCAGGACTGGCCAGGAGGTCTGGGTCCTGCTCGGAGGCCCAGGGCAGGGGGCAGGGTGAGGACACTTAGGCCAAAGCTGCACCTTAGCTGAGGACAAGGGAGGCTCAGGTCTCAGCAACCTAGCAGCACCTTCTTGCTCCCAGGTAGCCTGGGAAGGAACCTAGGGTATCAAGTTTATTTGCTATGAGTCCTTCCAACTGCTGTGCTCCTTGACCTTGAACGAATGACCTTGGTTTTCCTATATGAAAAACGGGAGGGACGACACTCTTCCTTATCCACCACCTTGGGGATGTAGGATCTTCTTTAGTTTCGCCGTGCTCTTGCCTCCCGATTCCTCTCCCCTCAATCTACCCAGCGTGATTTGTCATGAAACTTCCAGCAGATCTCCAGAAGGCCTGCCACCTTGCAGTCCGTGTCAACCTGCTTCCTCCTCAACTCTGCCGGGAGGCCACACGAGTCTCTGGGTACTGGCCAGCCTTGGGGACAAACCAGGGACCTCGGGCAGGGTGTCTCACGTTCCTCACGTGCATGACAGCGACCACGGCCCTGGTTCATGGGGCTCTTAGGGATAGGACCGGAGCTGCCACCATCTGCATCACCCCTTATGCCCAGCGCAGACCAAGAGCCAAGAGACCAGCCTTTGGTTCCAGACCTGGTCACAAAGTTGCTGGGTGGGCTAGGGCACAGAACTCTACGTCTCTGTGCCTTGATGTCCCCCTCTGAGCAATGAAAGGGTCCCTCCTCTCCATCCCACCCACCCCGCCCATTGCCCCGGACACTCAAAGGAGCCGGCATGAGAAGGTTTCAGCGGCTGCTGCCTGGGGGAGACTCGTCAGCTGGACCTGGGGGCACAGAGGAGGTGGGGAGCAGGACATGCTGTGGCCCTGCCCCCCACAGGCACATGTGCGGCCCCATCTGGAGCAGTGGGGCCCCACCCAGACACATGGTCCTGCAGCCAGACCTCCAGCACGCCCCCACCCTGCCTGGCCGCCTTCCCCGCCCCCCGCCCCCCGTTTGCACCCGTGATCTGCATATTTAGCAATACACCACATTGCAAGCCAAACCATAAATCCTTCTCAGGCGGGGCCCTGGGAAAGCGCTCTCCACGCTGCCTTAGAGCCCAGAGGCCTGGCTGCTAAGACCCTCCCACGCCCCGAATCTCCAAGCAGTCAGGGCGGCTGCATTGTCCTGAGGTGTCCTGGGCCTCCAGAGGCTGAGCCAGGTGGCTCAAAAGGCAGAGTAATCAAAATACATTGAAACAGGAACAAAAGGGAAATCAGAACAGTGTCGTCTGACTTTCATTTGAATGGGATGGGGTAGGTAGTACCTTTCTCCCCATTGACCAGAGGGGTAAACTGAGGCTCAGGTTCAGTCCTTAGTCATTCAAGTCCAATTCAGCCACAACACCACAAAGAGCTGTCATGTCCCCAAGGCCTGACCAATGCAAGCGAATTTCTAACTCTCGAATCTGGACACAGCACAAGCTTTGGGCAGCACATACGTAGAGCGTGGGACCTACGCACTTGCCTTCTGATCCCGGCTCCGCCCCCAGCCAGCTGTGTGCTCATGCGATGGGTCTGACCCCTGTGACACAGTTTCCACTACCCACTTACTCCTGAGTCCTCTGCAGCCTCCCGATTCAGCCTCCCACCACCCCGGCCCCAACCCCCAAAGCCAGGACCTTTAGTGTCGCTGATTCTCCTCAAAAAAATGAAAATGGACAGCCTTGGAAAGCTGTCACCAAGAAATGCTCATAGCAGACATCTTGGCGCCCTTAACCCATCCTTGAACCTGATCCCTGCCCGAGCTCCACCTATGGACCAGATGGCACGCTGAGCTCTCTCTGGATGCTTTCTGATGCCGTCTTGACTTCAGCTCTTTGCAGAGGGAGGAAGATGAAGAAGATGGTGTTCGTGAGTGGTACAGGCCATGCTCCAAGCCAGAGGTGGGGCCTGAGCCTCTGTCACCACGCTGTAGAGCCCACAGCCAAGGGTGTTCTCGGGAGGAAGCAATCCACCCACTTTCTACTGTTTGAGCTCCTGCAACCCAGTGGGCCCCACAAGGCCCAGCCTCTCCCCGATCCCACAGGGCCCGCCCACCTCCCCCATTCCAGCACCCACCACCTCCTCTGTCTACTCAGGGTAGAGACAGGCCAACAGGCCACCTTCCTGCAGCGCCTGACCCTGCTGCCGGAGGCCTGGTCTCTCTCCCAGCAGCAGGGGCGCTCACCAGGGCAGGACACTGGGTTCCAGGTCTTCTGTTCTCTCTTCAGTTCATGCATCTTACAAGTGCCTCATGCCGGGCACTGTTCTGGAGTTGGAGAGGAAGTCATTCTAAAAAAGTCCTCAGGCCTACGTCTCTGGCACAGGCTGCCCCTGGGTCCCTCCCAAAGCGCCCCGCAGTGGGTGGAACAGAGAATGGAGAAGGTTAAATGGAAAAGCCACACTTGGAATCAGAAGACCAGGGTGTAAGCGCTAACCTCGTCCTTCCTTGCTGTGTGACCTTGAATGAATCCCTGGGCTTCTGGGCCTCAGCTTCCCCGTCTGTCACACGGGAGGCCTGGACTCCAGCAATCACATGGCCTCGGTCACTCCTGTCTAACCTTCCTGGTTTTTGCTGCTTCCAGGAGCCACCTGTAGCTCTCCTAACTGAATATTATTCTTTAAGTAAATGTACTTTTCCCAGTTCAATACATTTGTTTTAAAAGAAAATTTTAAAACACTTCCATGAATGAATAAACTCAGCCTCAGTTGCCATAAGACATAAAAGGTAACCAGAAAAATAAATACAAAGGAGACTAAATTATGGTAATAGCTTCTCTGGAAACTGTTCCCTGCCAAAGGCTGCTGTTCCAATGCCTGGCTCTCTCTTCCATTCATTCATCTAAGAAATGTTCCTCTAGCTTCGTCCACATGCCAGCAAGTGCCCTGGTGCCAGAGGTAAAGCAACGAAAAAGAAATAGACAATGTTCTTGCTCGCTGGAGCTCATGCCCTGGTGAAAGGAGACGGAAAGAAAGTAACATAAAGAGCACAGCGGAGGGGGCTGCTATGGAAGCCAAGCCATGCAATTGGAGGAGGGGTTGCTACGTTGCCCAGGAAGGTCAGGGAAAGCCTCCATGTACATTTCCGCAAAGTTCTGAAGCAGGCAAGGGCTTGAGCCATGCAGGTATCTAAAAGGAGCATTTGGGTCATAGAAAACAGCAAGTGCAAAGGCCCTGAGGCAGGAGTATGCCCATATGTCTGAGTAATCGTGAGGAGCCCAGTATGGAGAAAGCTGAGGGACCCTTGCTCAGCAGAGCCGCCGTAGCTGGAGAAGTCAAAGAACTCACAACCTTGAGTTCCAGCTTGGCTGTCATCAGAGTAAGGAGGCAGCCAGCCCCTAAACCCCCTTTTCTAGAAGGACCCAGGCTGTGGGAGGGGCAGAGGGAGGGGTCCAGTGCTGGGACCAGGGAGAGGGAAGCCAGGCGTCCAGGGCAGAGCCTGGAAGGAGGCACCCTGGCAGGGTGGGTGCTCACACACACAGAGAGGCGTCTCCTCAGTTTTGCTCCCCCGGGGTCTGGCTGGCCTCACCCCAGTCCTGGCCCTGGACTGGGGCCCTCTGTCTAGCTTCATGCAGGGCATCCAAGGAACCTGCCTGTCACGTGTCCTGCAGCTCAGCGCTTCAACGCCCCCGGCTTGCCTAGCAGATACTGCTCATGAGTCAGGTTCCGTCTCCTACTTTCTGTGTGATCTTAGGTCAGCTGCTCCCCTCTCGGAGCCTCAGTTTCCCCATCTGTAAAAGTGGAACTAGGTTAAAATGCCAGAACGCCAGGATCACTTAGGGCACATGCAGGAGAGAGGTGAGGGAGCCCTATAGATTTCCGGGCCCCCACTCTAAACCTACTGAACCAGGGTGGAAGGGTGGAGGGACCCAGAAATCTGTATGTTACATTGATGGACCTTCTGGTCTGTGAGCTACTTTGAGCTTTCCAGCTCGACTCTCTTTGGGTTTATGCGTCCCAAAGTGGAGAAAAATGACATTCATTCATTCATTCATCCATTCATTCATCCGATCAAGCAACATGTATTTCTTGAGCGGTTATTGAGGGTCCAAAAGTGTTCTAGGTCCCCAGTCGGGGAAACCACAGTTCTACACTCACAGAGTGCACATGCTGGGGGGAGATGAGAGAAGTGTGAGAGAAGTTTGTTCCTGTGGATGGATGTACTGGGGGGTCTGAGCAACTTGAGGGCAGGGCTGGGTCTCACTGGGCCTTGGCTCCTTGCGAGAGGAGGCGGGTGGGCAAGAAGTTAACAGCCTGCGAGCCCTGCAGAGCACAGGTAATTCCTCATATGTCCACAAGATGGCAGAATTCCAGCAAGTGTGGGAGAAACCAGCAGACACCTGGGCAGGGCAAGGGGACCAACGGACGGTACAAACCAGGGGCACCCCGCGGCCTGGCCTGGAGTCCGAGTTCTGTTTTGCTTGGGGGTGCTAACCAGCATGTGGGGACTGAGCCAGGCCTAACAGCGGCTCCTTAGCAACCAGCATCTCCTAAAAGCCCAGACTCAAGCTGGCCTGGCTGGGCCTGAGGCCTGGTTCTGCCACGTACCAACCTGGACAGGCTGCTCTCATCGCTCTGTACCTCAGTTTCCTCATCTGTAACATGGGGCAGATCATAGCTCCCACCTCCTAGCGTCCCTGGACAGAGTAAATCGGCAAATACACAAGAAGCGCCTGGGATAAGGCCTGGGTTGTTGTGGGTCTTCACTTTTACAGTAAGTGTTATCGCCACCATTATTTCTCCTTTCTTTGGGCAAGTGAGCTGGGGAAGCGGGCAGAGTGGGGAATGGAGACAGTCGCCATGACCTGGGAGGCCGGCAGCAGGTGGTGATGGCTGAGGAGAAGCCTGACAAGCAGGGGAGAGGAGGGAAGGGGAGGTGCTTGGTCTGCAGGGTCAGGGAGGGTGAGGACAGAAGGGGCAGGTGGGTACCTGGAAGGGACAGTCTGGCGAGGGGGTGTAGGAGGGGGGAAGTTAGATTGAACAGCCTTGAATGCTGAGAGGAGAAATTGTGATCTCTCCCACTGGGAGCCCCTGGAAAAAATAAAATAAAACGGCTTATATTAGCATAGAATGTGCCCAGTGCTTGTACATGGTATCTCATTTAATATCCCGAACACCCGTCTTGTGATCAGCAGCTACTATTATCTCTGTTAGGGTTGAAGACATGGAGGGCCAGAGATTTTCTGGGAGATGGGAGAAGCAGGAGCAGAGCCTTGGCCCAGCCCCCGGGGTGCCCTTTCGCAGAGAGCAAGGGCGGTCTGGTGCGCTGCGCTGAGTCAGGCCAGGTCTGCTCCGGGCTCTGCCTCGGCTTTGACTCGGATCATCCTGCTCCTTCTCTTAGAAATAAAAGGGGGGCTGAAGGACAGCCTCTGTCCAGAGCAGCGAGGGATGGGCCTGGGTGGGAGGCAAGGGCTGGCTGGGGAGGGGCCGTGACCTGCAGAGGCTGGTGCACCCCTGCTCTGGGGGAGCAAGGTCCCAGCTCTGAGCTGCCTGGGAGCTGTGGCCGGCCTGGCCTGGAGGTAATTAATTAGCCCCTGGGAGGGCAGCGTGAGGGTGAGGAGGGTGGCCTTCGGAGGCAGGCTGGCATCCTGCTGGTGCCGTCACCAGGCCCAGCACCCATGGCCATCCGGGCCACCAGAGAGAGGCTCTGCAGTGAGGAGCAGGGCTGAGGTGAAGGTAGAGAGAACCTAGCTCAGAGCTGGGAGCCAGGGGACCTGGCTTCCAGCCCCAGCTCTGCCTCCAGGCCCTGATGACCTTGAACTAGTCACTGCTCACCTTTTGATCAGTTTTCCCATCTATGAAAGGAGAGGGTGAAGCTGGTGGCCCCTTCCATGGGCTTCCTTCCAAGCCTCACCTTCCCTGGGCCTGTGAGTGTGGAGAAAGGCTGGGAGGCAGGAAGTAACCTGGGGGTGGGGTGAGGTCTGGGCCGTTGGAAGACAGAAGTGAGCCCAGAGAGGACCGGCCATCATCTGGACTTGCACTTGGAGGGGACCTTGGGGAATGGCCTGTGGTTTGAGCTATGGGAGCTGCTCAGCTGTGCAGGGTCACTGCAGGGGTGTGGGTGGTCTGAGGGGGTGGACCCTGACAGCTTTGCTTTACCAGCTTCCACTTCGGATTTCCACAGGGCACGGCTTAGAACAGGCTTGTAAGTGCCCAATGTTGGGGACAAGGGCGACCTCTGGTGGAAGGTTATGAGCATGACATGCTATTAAATATTCCGGAAGTTTCCTTGGAAGATCCCAAGGCATATTCATTTCTTTGCTTCTTTCCTCCCTCGATGCATATTAATCGAAGGCCTACTATGTTCCAGGCACTGTCCAAGATGTTAGAAACACAGAAATAAATGTAATCTTTTCTCTCATGAAACATCTGGCACAGAAGAAAATTTCCCTTAAGAACCTTCCAGAGGGAAGCCGGGATGGCTCAGTGGGTTAAGCGCTCACTTTGCAGCCCTGGGGACCAGGGATCGAATCCCGGCCCCGGCCCCTGCGGACCCATATGCTGAACTGGGAGCTCCCCCAGTTCAGTTCTCTCTCTGTCTCTCTCTCTGTCTCTGTCTCTCTCTCTCTCTCTCTCTCTCTCTCTCTCTCTCTCTCTCTCTGTCAAAAATAAATAAATAAATAAAAACATATTTAAGAACCTTCCAGCATATAATACTGTTAAATAACAGTAATAACAATCACCACCCCCTACCAGCTCCATCATCAGTGTCACAACACCATCACCATTCTCACCATCCTGTTACAATCTACTGCCACCTCATAACCACCACTACCATCCCCATTGTCTTCACCATCACCATCATCATCTGCACTGCCACCACCACTGATGTCACTATTAACAGCATCACTTAGTTTTTCTTTGATTTTATTCTTCAGCGTTTTGTAGCTTTCCTCATATAGATTTTGTATTTCTTATCTGCTAGATTTATACCTACATATTTCATTTTGGAGGTGCTAATGGAAATGGTAATGTGTTTTTAACTTCAAATGCCCTTGTCCATTGCTGGTATATACTTTTGCATATTAACCTTGTATCCTGCAACCTTGTTATAATTGCCTAATAATTCCAAGAGTTGTTTTTATTCTTTTTGATTTTTCTACATAGATAATCATGTCATCTGTAAACAAAGTTTTATTTCTTCCTTCCCAATCAGTATACATTTTTTTTCTTGTCTATTGCATTAGCTAGGACTTCCAATAAAATGTTGAAACAGAGTAGTGAGAAGGGACATCCCTACCTGATCTTAGTAAGAACGTTTCAAGTTTCTCACCATTAAGTATTTTGTTAGCTGGAGGAATTTTGGAGATACTCTTTATAAAGTTAAGAAAGTTTTCCTCTATTCCTGGTTAACTGAGGGGGGTTATTTGTTTGTTTTGGTCATGAATGAATATTGGTTCATCTTCCTCAGATTTCCAGGCTGGTGACTACTTTTTCTGTCAAATGCGTTTTCTGCATCCATTGATACTTAAAAGATCATGTGTTTTTCTTTCTTAGCTTGTTGATGTGATGAGTTATTAACATATTAATTGATTTTCAAATGATAAACCAGCCTTGAATACCTGGGATAAGTCTCAACTGGTCATGTTTGATAATTCTTTCTATATATTGTTGAATTTGATATGCTAATATTTTATTAAGGTTTTTTACATCTATGTTTATAAGACATATTAGTCTGTGGTTTTTTTTTTCATAATATCTTTGTCTAGTTTGGGTATTAGGGTAAAACTGGCTTCATAGAATGAATTAGGAATGATTCCTTCTGTTTCTACATTCTTTTGCTTTTCTTCATGGTAAAATTTAGAATACACACAAGTGTCTATGGAAATGTATATCTTCACTATAAGGACAACACTAAAAACAAATGTCTGTCTACACAGTCTAGGAACTGTGACCTGGGGATAGTCAGTTTCTCTCTTCGTTTTCATTTTTAAACTAGCATTAATCATAGCAAACGTATCTAACCTATAGGCCTGTTTCAAGTATCAAATAAATCATGTGTTAAAAGGCTTAGCACAGTCCCCAGACATGGGAAGGACTCATTAATATCAGATATCATGACTGGGTCTTTAATTGTATATATGAAGGCATAAAAATCGAATCCAAGCCTGAAGTGTTAGTAAATTTTGCATAACAAGAAACTACACTCTTCTTTTTCTCAATGAGAAGATAATGAATTCCTAACGGATCCAAAATTATCAACCAATTCCCCAAATACTACATAAATATATGTCATAATTCACTAAGGATGTCTGCATAACACAAAGCAGCTAAAACCTCAATTGCCTCATTCCTCAAGCCCCAATGGACTGATTAGTGGGTCTGTTTGTCCACTGGGTGCATGCAGTGTGGACACAATGATCAGGATTCTTTGGTAGATGAAGGTTGTCAGTTCTACCACTTATGGTTTCTCTAGGTTTTTCAGAAACGCCGTATCAAGCTGGGGAAATGCAGTAATGCACTGCAGACCCCTTTCTTACTTGTATATGTAAAAAATACATATATATATGGTGGATGGAGGCACACTGTGGCCCAATGAATGGCTTCTTCCATTCATTTTTTTCATGACCAAACATTTCTATTAGTAGATTCGATTTTCTAGGTCTCTCGGTTCACCATCTTTCTTCACCGGCCTTTCCTCTTTCATAGAAAATCTTTATACTTAATAATGTGGGGAGGTTGATGGTGGATCCATTACACAGTGTAGACACTGGGCATGCATCTCTGGGAAGAATCACCGAGATAAGTCGTCTCACTGGACCCGCCCACAGCAGTGTTCTTATGCCATTTTTCTGCAGAACCATTAGAGCAGGTGTCACACTCATTAGTCAGAGAGTGAATTAGGGGTAAACATTTGTTTTTCCAAGTCATTGTGTGGGTTCGACAGGGGCAGGGGGGTGGGGAGGTTCTGCAGAAGAAATCTTTTGATATATACAAAACAATTGAGACCAGAGCTGCTGGGAGAAGAGGTAGTGGGAGCCCGCTGACCCACCACGCACGCCCACAGAGATGCCAGGATGTGCATCACCATCAAGCTTGCTTTGTAGAGCACTGAACCAGTTTATTTCCGTATTTCCAGCATTGCACTGGCTGCCAGGAAACCCAGGACTCTGTATGGTGCTCACTCGTCAGAGCTCTTCTCAACTAGGCTTGATACGGGTATAATTTCCCTTTCCTTCTAAGTAAGTCAAGGCTTCCAGCTGTTCGCATTTGTTGGTGAAATGTTCCAGTCTCCCCGCGTTGATTGCTGGCTGCAACCAGTCATGACCAATAACTGTGTTCTGAAGGCTCACTGCACCGTTTTGAATGAACATCTGCCTGGATCAGTGTAGCGGCCTCCTCCCTGGGCTCCCCTCCTCTAGCCTGGCCCTTCTAAGATCTGTTCCCAGCCTGCAGCCCCAGGGATCCTGTTGAACAATTAGGATCATGCCATTTTCCTGCTCAAATCCTTCTCTCTGACTAAAAGCCCACGCAAGCCCATCAGACCTTCTGACACCTCTCTGGCCTCATTTCCTACTGCTTGTCCCATATGCAACCTCTTCCAACCTGGCTTCAGCCTCAGGGCCTTTGCACATGCAGCCCGTCTGCTGGGATGTTCCTCCTCCAGATATCTTCAAAGTCTCACTCTTTCACTTCATTCAGGTCTCTGCTCACACACCACCTGTTCAGATGGGCTTCCCTGGCTTGTTATATGAAACCACTTCCCTCTGCCAGAAGCTCCCTACCTTTTCCCCTGCATCATTATCTCCTGTCTACTTAGTGCCATCCACCATATTATCTATTATCGCCTGTCTTTCATGGGAAGGTCAGAAGCTGCAAGAAGGCAGAGCCCTTGGTTGTGTGTTTACTACCGTCTCCTCCGTGCTAGCATATTGCCCAGCACACAGGAGGCACACCACATATATTGGGGGCATGGAGGAGTGAATTGTAGTCAACTGAGCATGGTTTATTGCATTCAGTCGCTTTGCAGCTGCTAGAGGTGGTAACTCTGCCACCTGGAGTTCAGTTCTCAGTGCCAGAGGGGCTGGTAACAGAATGCCCTTTGCTCCCAAATATCCTCTCCTCATCCCTGTCAGAAGATTCCTGCCCATTGTCATGAGGTTGATTAACCTGAGGCAGGACATTTTTCTTCCCACTGATGTGGACTTCAGCTATGTGACTTGCTTTGACCAATGGGATGTGGGCAAAGGGACAGATGCCACATCTGAGCAGAAGCTTTGAGAGCCGTGATGGAGTGTGACCACTGATCTTTTTCCTTCTCTCATGAGAGCAGCATGTCCCAGATAGGGGCCAATTTTGGATCTGGGAATGACACAGACACAAGGAGCAGAGCGTCACTTGACCCACAGCAATCTTCAGTGGTCACTTAACATAAGAAATAAACCTTTGTGGTTGTAAGTCAATGGCATTCTTGGGGTTCTTTGTTACTGCAGCATACCCTTGCAAAAGCTGACTGATACAGGGTCAAGGGGTAGCATGGGAGAAGTCGTTAGGTTAAATGATCTCTGATTTCACTTCTGTGCCCTCATTCTAGACTCCATGGCTCATTGTCAGTAAATGGGATACGAGTCCTGAAATAGGAAGCCTGTTAGGGAGGCAACGCAACATATGTAGCGGGTTTTAGAGTCCTGGCTTGCTCCCAGCTTGGCCACTTCCCAGCTGTGAGATCTTATTCCAATGACTTAAATGCACTGAGCTTTCATTTCCTTCTCAAGGCAATGGGGATGGTAGCTGTTCCCACCACAGCGGGTCAGCGTGAGGATTAGATGCGAAGGTGCTCAGCGCTGCCAGGTAGCAGGCCCTCCAGCAGTAGGGGCAGCGGTGGGTCTCTGTCATATCCACAGCGGCCCTCATCTTTTGACTAGTCCTTCTATATTTGACGAAATCCCCCCATGACAAGTTCTACCTCCCAAAGTGGGCATCGGAACTCTAATGCCCAGCCTCCCCGGCAGTCAGCCCACACATGGGCAGTAGCCTAGGCTTCTCCGATCAGACACTGCCGTGCAAGCCTGGATTGGAGGAGGAGGTACACAGGCTCTGTGAGGTGCTTTCCCGTTTGTTTTGCTGGTGTGACAGGCGACCTCCTGGAGGCAGTCTTCCAGAGGTTGCCAAGCTGAGCCCCTGGGACGAATGCATGTTAGACGGAAGATGGTGATGATGGCGGTTGTCTTCTGAGGCCGGTGCTGCAGTGGAGTTTGAGGCCGTGTTCCTGGGGACTGAGCTTGAGTCTGACTCTCCAGCCGACCCCTCTCCACTCCCACTCAGCAATTCAGGGGGCTTTGCAAGGGCTGTTAGTGAAACTTCCTGCATGAACAACCAGATTCCACTTCCTATGCTTATAACGCCTCCGAGAGTTAACATGATTTCACCACCATTATTAAAAGGAATCATGGGTTCTCGAAGCCTCCTGATAGGCAGGGGTACCCAACGCCAGCTGAGCATTGACTCCTAACCCCAGAGCCCAAGTCTCCGTGGGTGGGGAACCTGCTGAGGAGACCCAATTCCATGTCCACCCTCACCTGACCCTCCCGCCAGGGCTCCACTCTGCTCCTGCGGCCCGAGTGGACCTGAGAGCAGGGGGAGGTGGGAATCTGCCCCTCCCCCTGCCGCCGTTCCTCTCCTGGCCTCGCTCCAGGCTTCTCCTGATCGGGTGCACTGAGTGCTGTGGACACTAGAGGACGATCGAGGCTCATTTTGGAGGGAAGAGTGCGGAAAGGTGTTTTGTTTTGTTTTTCCTCCCTCCGTTTCTGTTGGTGAAAGTAATGACCCCGAGACAACTAATCCGTTTTGTAACCCTGTTTGCTCTTGAAACCCAGCTGTCTTGCAGTGAGGAAGCCCGAGCAGCCTGCCCAGGGGCCTCATGGAGAGCGACTGCGGCGCTGGTCTGGAGCCCTGGCTGAGAACCGACTGGCTAGCCGTGTGAGTGCCCCGTTTGAAAATGGATCCTCAACCTGCAACTGAACCAACTGACACTGCACAGAGCAGAGATAAGCCTGGCCCACTGAATCCACCCCAAATTGCCCATTTATGGGCTAAGTGATTGGGGGGTTTGTTACCGAGCCCTCCCGCCTTCTCCCCACCCCCCAGAGCTGTGTAACAGTCTTGGGGCCTTCCCTAGCCTGACACCCATGTTCTTGTCACAGCTGCTGAGCCACATTTAGGGTGGGGAACCTTCTGAGAAGCTGGGATCACTGTGGCCATATCCTTCTTCTGGGGTCTTGCCATCCTTCCATCTCCCATGCCTCTAACTTGGCCATTTGCTATCTTCTCTCAGGGCCTTCCAGATTAGTTCTTCTTGCCCCTTTCCCACCTCCAGAACTCCTGGCTTCACCTCTGGATGGACTGAAGAATTTCACAGAAGATGGACATAGTCTCTCACTAGAGGTGGCCCTGGCAAGGTGCCCAGGGTGCACCATGACAAAGCCTGACTTCTGCTGGGCCAGAGGAAATGCTGGAAGAACCAACCCAATTTGCTAGTTCAGTAAAGAACTCAGACACACAGCTACTCAGTGACTGCCCCATACGCTTCCGGTGTGTGCAGGCATTGTGCTAGGTGCTGAGGATAGCAGGGCACATGGCAGTGCCACCCACAGACCTGGGCAAGAGAGGCCACCTGTGCCCACTCAGAGCCTGCATCCCACCCCCTCGTCAATCATACTTTAGGTATCTAACCCCCTGGAAATCTCTGCCAAATGACCTAAGCCCAGTTTTAAGGCATACACAAGCACCTTCCCCAGGTCCACCCTTCTGATGGTACAAGGTGCCTCGTGTGCACCCCTACAGGGTGACTGAGTGGTAGCTATAGAACAGGCATGTGGGCAGTTTGGGCATGTGGGCTGGGTGTTCACATGCCTGAGTTCTAGGTCACTTGTGAACAAGTCAGATATGAGGCTAGGAGAGAATCAGGGTGGGTGGGATGAGGGCTGGGGTCAGAGCTGACCCACCCCACACTATCAGAGTCCAAGAATTATACATTTAGACAGCCTTCTTGGTCATTATCACGAACATTCCTCAAGGCAGGAGAACAAGCATGTTTTACCTTCCAGTCCGTTAAATGTTTGTATATAAGGTACGCAGGCCTTACTTTTCACTGTTAACCTGCTAGGGTAGTTCTGTGGAATAGGACCAGTGTCCCACGCTATGAGCTCCTATAGGGAATCCCTCTTCTATGGGGCTGCAGAGGATGGGAGGTAGAGAGTAGGGGACACATGGCAGAGATCCCAGAAGCTGACTGCAGCATGTCCTCCATGTTGCCACAGCTGCCCCCATCTCTAATGTGGAGTGACAGAGACAGGACAGGGTAGCAGATGGGACTAGTGTGATCGAATGTCTGCCTGAGGGAAGGAGGGGCCAATGGGATCCAGCTGTTTTGCCAGCTGCCAATCACCATCACACACACACACACACACACACACACACACACACACACACACCCAGCTCGAGGGGAGGGGACATGGAGCAGAGCAGAAGAGTTCCTGGCTGGACAACCTATGCCCATATTACAGAGGCTGGCCAGGAACCCAGCCCAAGACAGAATAGCACAGTGATTCTCAAAGTGCGGTCCCCGGACCAGCAGAGTTACATCATCTGCGAGCTTGTTGGGCCCTTGGCCTCTTGCAGGATAGATGGCGTCCTTCTGTGGGAAGAACAATTTGGTGTGGAGAGCCTATGAGGAAGACTTTACTGGAAAGAAAACATTTATTAGCATGCACGGTGTCTAAGAATGGGCTACTGCTTCGTGAACAGCATCACACTGAATCCTCAACAGCCACCCTCCAGATTGGTATTATTATTATTCCCCCTTTTAAGGGCTCATCACCGAAAAGTTAAGTACTGTGGACAAAAAAGGGGTTCAATGGAAAGTAACCTCACAGGGTGATCTGATCATAAATTCCTAACTGGGCAGGTCATAATGGGTAGTCACACCCCAGGGATCTCATAACTTTTTAAATAAAAAGTTTATCTTTGCCTTATGCAAGCTCTGTGCATTGTTCTTGTGCATGTAAGTTAACACACCTTTGAAATAATCAGCAACCACTCGAGAGAGCATGATCTTGGTAACTGCCCTGTAATCCAACCCCCCCCCCACCTTGATTCTCTCCCACCTTCAGATAATCTTCCTTAAGTTCACTCCTTAATTTCAAACGCATAAAAGAAACTGCAAAACTGCGCTTCTCCGAAACGCATGAGGTCTTGCTTCCTGGCAGTCGTCATCAGTTTTGTCTCAAATAAACTCATAAAAATTCTGTACAGGTTTGGCCGTGTCTTACTGACATCGATAGTATCTTATCTTGGTTGGGCCACAGGGTTCCCAGGAGTCTATCTGGTCTGTGTGATTGTCAGACCACCCTAACTTCTTCGCCATTTTGCTAAACAGTGAGTGGTTCTCAAACCTGTGTATGATTCAGAATTACCTGGAGGCCTTGTTAAAACAAACTGCTAGGCTCCTCCCTGTGAGTTTCTCATTCAGTAGGTCTGGGAAGACGACCCAAAACACACATTCCTAGTAAGTTCCCAGCTGCTGCTGCTGCTCCAAGGACCATGCTTTGGGAAAGACTGTGCTGGGCTGCAATCCAGTTCCCACCCTACTCCACACATGCAGAACAGGCAATAAACATACCGTCCCCACAATGACGTCCTTGTGAGATGCCGATGAGATAATGGGAGTGAAAGCTTTGTCAGCTGCACAGGTGAGCAGCTCTGGTAGGTAACCTGTCTGAGGCTGGTCCTTGGGGTCTAGGAGTACACAGGGCTGGGATGCAGGTTGGGAGCACCCCAACCATCAGGAGACCTGTTGCAGCCCCTCTTAATTCTGGGCCACTTCTCAAGGGAGAAAGCCAGCTTCTGAGGGTCCAGCAGCCCCACCTGCACCCCCTTTATCAGCCCACCCTCCTCCCTCACTGCAGCAGCCTGCTGGGCCCTGCTCCAACAGCTGGCTGGCCCCGGCCACTTCTCCAGGGCCCGGCCAGTCCAGGCAAGCTGGGGCAGCATCAGGCCGGTGATTCAGGGGCTGGGGCTGGATCCCACTCACCTCCGAGTGTGAGACTCGGAAGCTACGATTTCCCTTCTCTCAGCCTCAGGTTTCTCTTGGGTAAAAATGGAGTTGTGCAAATTCAAGAGCCAGTAGTTTTTACAGCGTTTGGAATAGAGCCCAGCCCCTGGCGAGAGTTCAGTCAAAGGTAGCTGTTGGTATTTTCAAGAAGTGTTTGGCCCAAGCCCCCTCCTGATAGAAGGCCGGACTTGGACCGCCAACCCCTCCCACGCCGTTCCCAGTTCCCTGCTTGCAACCGGATACACCCGCCCTGGAATGGCAACGTGGGGGCCCAAGGCCTGCCCGCCCTGGGTTGGGGCTGGCAGGGCAGGGCTGGAGCGGGGAAGGGGCATGCCAGGGGCGTGGCCACACGCTACGAGGGCCGGGGGGCGGGAGAATGTGACGGGGGCGGTGGGAGGGCCTGGGGGTACGGCCAGCGGCCCGGGACTGGGCGGAGCCTGAGGGGTACGGGAAGGCCGGTGAGGTGTTGGGGCCGTCAGGTAGCGCTGTGAGTAGGGCTCTCCAGGCATCAGGGTGCGAGCGCAGCATTCAGGCTTTATCTGCGCGCGGGTGGGAGGCTGGAGGGGCCCAGGGGACAGGGCCTAGGGGGCGGGCTCAGGGGCGGACCTCCTCCTTGAGGCCACAGCGGGGCGGGGCCAGGGGCGGGCCCCACCTTCAGCAGGTCTGGGGGCGGGGCGGCCGCCGTAGAGGCCGTGGTGGGCGGAGCCTGGCCGCGCTGGGTGCCCGGCTCCATTCCTACAGCGCGCGGGGGCGGAGCTGGCGGAGGCAAGTCTGAGAGCGAGTGGGCGTGTCCGGGGCGTGTCCTCTGGCGGGGGCGGGGCCTGGCCGAGACAGTTGCTTTCCCGGAGTAGCTCCGGGAGGGGGACAGTCGAGTGACTGAGCCCAGTGCTGCGCAGTTGGACGGTGGCGCGAGTGGGCGACGACGCCAGGCTTGCATCGCCGAGCAAAAAGCAGAACCAGCAGGTGAGAAGGGACCGGTTGATGGGGGGAGGTCGGCCGGACGACCAGTAGCAAAGTTAGTTTTCGTCCCCACTTCCAGAGTGCGCTTGGGCAGCTTTCTCGGAACGAGTGGCAGGTCGGGCCACGAAGGCAGCTCCGCCATACACCAGCTGTGTGATCCCGGGCCCGTCCCCCCAGCCGGCTCTAGACTCACAGGCCTCAGTAAAAGTTGGAGGTTGAACTAGGTGATCTCCGTGGTCTCGTTGTCCTTTCTCACGAAAAGCCGGGAAGGTGAGGGCTGGCAGGTGAGAACCGACTGCAGTTCAGCCACAGGTATGGAGATCGCGCTGCCCAGACTGCAGTTTCTGTACCTGCAGAGTGGCACGGAGCAAAGCAAAGTCTCAGAGAGCATGAAGCGAACTGCTTTAAAGGTCACACGAGTGACTGGATGGTGCTTGAACCCACAAGCCCCTGGGAGTGGAGTCCACGTCAGGGAGGTTTCAGGATTCCCTCCTCCCTAACTCTGAGAGTCCCCAATGACTTTGGGTGGGAAACTCAACGGGGCTTTTGTCCCCTTCCAAGGGCTTTTCCGGGTGAGTTGGCCTGGGAGGCCCTGGGAGAAAGGCAGGTTCTCATCTGGGTGAGTGGAGAAGAGAAGGGAAAACCCAACAAACTTGGGCCCAGAGTCAAGCCTAGGGCCTGGGGCTCTTGCTACATACCTAAGGTTAGTTCCTGGGTCTGGAGGCTTCTGTCCTTGGTGGTGGCAGGCGCTCTGCACCGCAGGGCCATGGTAGCTGGGCAACCCCAGTGAGCAGTCAATGGCTTGGGCTTTGAGCCCAAACTGACTTGGATTCCACTTCCTTCCATGCTTCAGTTTCCTCATCTATGAAATGGGGGTAATGACAGTGCCTAGTGGCAATAGTGAGGACTTAATGGAATAATGGATATACAGTGCTTAGCAAGACGCCAGGCCTCACTACAAGACAGCTGCTCTGATGTGAATGGGCAGGTGTTGGGCTGGCTTCCTGCCTGGGAATGAGCCTGTTTTGGGAAGGTCAGAGGCTGGCCACATCTCCTCCTGACCTGTGAGAGCCAGCAGTTGCCACTTGCTGCCAGCATCACTTTGTCCGTTTCAGGGTTGGGGTTCAGAGTGTCATCTGGACCAAAGAGTGGCTGAGTTTTCTGTAATATTGCTTGAGGTTGGTGGGTGACCAATGAAATAAACTCCAAAATGTTTACTGAGTACCTAGCCATATACATTAGATGGTGCTAAGCGATATAGAGGTGAACCACCCAGACCTGGGGTCTGCCCTCATTTAGAGTTGCTGACAGTGAGGGGTCCCCATCCCCACCATACCCCTGCTGGAAAGGATAGCTCACACCCAGGGCTGGGGGCCGGATGAGATTTCATGGCTCTGTATTGCTCTGGTGGCTGGACTCCAGCTCTCCTGTTACATACTTGGCTTGGGCTGAGGTGAGGGGCGGTGTGGGTACCTGTTACCTGTTTCATCAGGGGGTTGGACACTGAAAGAGACTGGGAGCGCTGCATGCCGGCTTCCTGCATCTCCTGGGGAGGTGAGCCCTACACTTTGGAAACAGCTGGAAAGTACTGTGAGACAGAGTCTGATTGGAGGCTGCACTGTGTGGAGGAATGTGTGTGTGTTTATGGGGGTGGTGCTTAGAAGAAGTCAGACACTGGAGAGAGCAGGGCGGGGGGCGGGGGCTTCCTGGAGTTGATAAGTCATGAGCAGAACTTTCTGTCTGGGC
This sequence comes from Craseonycteris thonglongyai, assembly GCA_004027555.1. Lineage (NCBI taxonomy): Eukaryota > Metazoa > Chordata > Mammalia > Chiroptera > Craseonycteridae > Craseonycteris > Craseonycteris thonglongyai. The sequence continues at coordinate 110,910 of PVKE010000345.1, forward strand.
TCCCAAGTCCTAGTTGGGCTTGGACCAGCTTGGGGCCACAGACTCCCCTCTGCAAGCATTTGAACCGCATAACATTAGAGTCAGGTATGGTGGGGAGGGGGTGGGTCAGTAGGGAGTGCCTATTGGGGGAGCAGATGTTTATTTCAAGCAGTGCTTAGTAAGCATCTAGGGGAAAGTCCTCCCCACCACCTTTCACCCCACATGATGAATGACAAGAGATGACACATTGATTCCATCCTTTGATGTTTACTGTCTGGGAAAGAACTTGGGGAAACCCAATGGGAGCTACATGAAGACAAGATCAGGGGAGCTTCAGGAAAGCTTCATGGAGGAGGTGGAATTTTGGGTGCACCTTAAGGATTGACAGGGTTTCAGCCGCCACAAGGCAAAGGCCAGGAGGGTAGGGTGTTGAGGGAATTTTTAAGAAGCTGCCAGGTGGATCAGTCTGGCTGAAGGGTTGGGTCTGTGCAGGGAGGTGAAGAGGCAGTGGTAGGTTGGCTCAACTCAGGGGGAGGGCCTTGAACGCCGAGGTGAGACGTTTGGATTTGATCTGTAGAAAGTGAGAGCCACTGAAGGGTTTTGAGTGGGAGCGTGACACAGAGAGGCTTTTTCGCAGAGGCAGTTTGCAGGAGCCGGTGACCCAGTGGGCAAGGGATAATGAACCCATGGGGGTGGTGACCCGGAAGGAGGGGCCTAGGGGCCTTTGGAGATATCTGGGGGGCAGGGGGGGCACTATCAGAGAAGTGGGAGGGGACCCAGGGCAACGTGGGAGAAGAGAGTATCCCAATGTATGCCCTGTGTTTCTTTCTGTTCCCTACCCAGCTGAGACCATGATGCATAGCAGGGGCTCGGGAAGGTGCTGACTGGGTGGGTGGGGGGTCCTGGGAGGGTGATGAGTGCTAATGACTGTAGAGAGGGAGCCCCCGAAGGAGGCCCCATGTTCGCCCATGGTCAGGAAGTACCTGGGCCAAGAGACAGAGCTTGAGCTGCCCGGTGATGGATTTGGGAGCAGGGTGGATGGGAGGAAGCACGCTCCCCCTCCCAGCCCCACCCAGGGAGGGCTGCGGTGAGAGGATGGCTAGTGGGGGCACAAGTTTCCATGTGCAGGGGTGGCACGGGGGCGTGGATGGCGATCCCCCAGGGCTCCTGTGAAGTTTCTGTTATGTGGGGCAGTCCCCTCTGTCAAACTTGTAAGCCACAGCATGGAATCTTCTCCTCTCCATTTTCCCCCACCCCGCAACACATACACCACGGCCCCCACGGCCCCAAGACCCGCCTCCTGCTTGCCCTGCAGACCGGGCAGCCCCTTCCTGGCACAAGGCTGAGCAGACCCACACCCTGAGCGTTCCTTTCCATTTGAAGCATCTCTGGCCAGTTGGCACCCCCTGGTTTTGGCTTGGCCTTGACCCCTTGCTCCAAACTGTTCTACTCATTTCCCCTGCCCCATGGGAGACTCAGAGGGGGTGGTCAGGATTGCATCAAGAGCCTCAAACCGTCAGGAGCCGGCTCTGGGAGAGGCAGGAGGGAGGGAAGAGTCTGGGCCCCTCTGTGGGCCGCAGGGCCCGGGGTCGGAGGCTGGTCTACTCTCAGCAGGAACTGCCCTGCCCAGCGCTGTCCCTCCCCTAAGCCTGGATCTGAGAAACCAGAGGGGGGAAAAAAAAGTAGTAGATGCAGGAGCTTCTCTTCCCTTCATCCTGGATGCTGCGTGTGATGGGGAGCCAGCCCAGCCCGCCCCGGTTGGTGTCTTGGCGGCTGGCTGGTTCTGACTCACCCCTGGGGTTCCCCCTACACTGTGAGCTTCCTCCCAGCAGCTGATTCACTCTGTGCTGACCTGCAGAAGCAGCGGAGGGGAGGGAAGAGGCCTGTTTTCTGGCTCCTGAAGCTGGTTCCGGCTCCTCTGTTCACAGGCTGCGTGACCTGCCACAGGTTCCTCTCCTCGCTGGGCTTCCCTTCCGGGCCCTGCGAATGGACTCTGCTTTGCTTGGCTCTCAAAGGGTCCTGTAAGTCGGGATTTGTCGTTTGTAAAAATAGGGCAAATACATGGGCGCACACCCGTGTGCATGCATGTGTGTATGCGCATGCACACAACACAGGGTCTCCAAACAGAGCGGAAGTGGGCGACTCCTGTCAAACATCCAATGATCAGCCCCCAGCCCTGCTACCTCCCAGCGGAAGCACCCTCTCCTCCCGTCTGCCTGTCTGCAGATGAGGGACACGGGCCAGCGTGGTGGTGACGAACTGGGCTTGGAGCTGGAATCTCAGCCTCGCCCACTCCTCACTGCATGACCCTTTTTGAGCCTCCGTTTCTGCATCTGAAAATTGGGGGTAATAACGGTAGCTGCCTCGGAGAGGGATGTGAGATAAAACCCAAATATGTGCATGGGCAGCTTAGCAATTTTATACCCAGCACACAGTGAGGGCTCCCTAAGTGAGAGCTGTTGTTCTTTTCTGCCTCGGCCCATCTTTCAAAGCTGGGACCAGGCTGCTGCTCGGGCCTTGGGGAACAGTCTCCAGAACACCCACCTCCCACGTGGGCTCTGTGAGCCTCCCAGCGTAAGTGTGTGCTTGCCGCAGACTACGGCATCATTTCCCGCTGCGTGGTGCTCCTCAGCGCTTCCTGGGGGGCAGCTGGGTCTCCCCAACATGACCTGAAGCTTCCTGAGGGGGGGAGTAGATTTCCACATCAATGGCAGACTCTCCCCACACCCCCTGCTTGCCCTTCCCCTCTCTCCTCTGTGCTCGTCTACTCGGACTGCTTTCCTTTTTGCTTCTGTTTGGTGGCATATGGAGTGTCTCTGTGAACCTGCCCAAGCAGGGACCGCCCTGTCCCTGTATCCTTGGCTCCTGGCTCAAGGCCTGGCACAGCGGGCACTCCAGAAACGATGGTTGCATGAATAAGTGATTCTCTTCCGGGTGGCCCAGCAGGACCCAGTTCAGTGCCAGATTCTTGGTGACGCCTTGGCCAAGGCGGAACCAGGAAGCAGGGTGCCCCTGCCTGGCCCTTCAGGCCGGCTCCTGGACCTGGGTCCGGGGACGCAGGCATGGTCTGCCGACCCAGGATGGCTTCAGTTGGGGCTTCAGCTGATTGGCTTTTCTTGTGAGGCCCTGCCTTTCCCTCTCAAGAGGGGAACAGCCCAACTTCCTCCAACCCCAGCCTAGTGAGGGGTCACTCTGGCTCTTCGTGAACCCTGACTCAGCCAGAACAGGCACGTGCCAGTCAACAGTGATTTGCAGAAGGTGCTACTGCTCTGTGAGGGCACGGGCTCAGGGCGGGGGCAGTGGGAAGGTGCCCTCTGGGAGGCCCTCCCCTGATACGATCGGTCCAGACCACCAGGTTTGGGAAGCTCCGCCACGCTCCCTTCCGGCTGCAGTGGGGGCTTCTGCCCCTTCTTTAGGCCCCCCCCCCCTCGCTTGCCCTGATGTATTCGGGGGTGAGCTGGGAACCAAACTGCCTGACAGTGATTCCTGCCTGCGCTGCTGACCTGCTGGGTGTGAGCTTAGGCAAGTGTCTTAACCTTTCTGGGCACCAGTTTCCGCATCTAAAATGGAAGTGATGATAGCACCTACCTCATAGAGTCGTTTGAGAATGACATGAATGAATGTAAGTGAAGCATTTCTGAAGCGTGCCTGGCGCGATATGCACATACGTACGGGCTGGTTTGGGGGAGGGTTGCTATTATGCATAGGAAGCAGGATTTAAGTCTTTAGGGATAGGAAAGCTAGTGAGTAGCTTGTTCTGATCCCAGCTCATCCTTTACTTGACGACCTCGGGCAAATTACAACCCTTCTTGGGCTGCAAAAATATAAGTATGATCCTGCATTTGTGGCACCTATGATGTCACAGTGGGCGGATGCAGGGTTTTCTTCAGTGAAAGGACTTCTGGGTGCCCGGCCCATTCTCCTGCATGGAGACAGCCCTGCAGATGAGTGGTCCCGACCCTGCCATAGACACACTTCAGACACAGAAGGGCAGAGCTGTGCCCCACAACTGTACTCAACAAGGCCAGAAAGTAGACGAAATCCATTCAAATGGATACATACCAGTGGGATTATGTAGCTCGGATTACAGAGCTTTAGTTTCTTTTTTTTAACTTTCCTCTATTTTCTGAAACTTCTGTAGTGAGCCCATATTATTTTTATGCTTAAGAAGGCTAGAACACACTTAGACTATAACGCCACCCAAAACTTACTATATATGTGAACAAAAATGTGTGATATGAACTTGGGATCACTTTGAGTTTTTTGTTGTTGTTAAGAACACCTTTTTTTTTTTTTTTTTGAAAGCGGGCGGGGTGTTGCTTTGAAATGAATACCAGTTTGCCAAGGCTCTAAACACGGAGGGAATGTGTGTGGAGGGAGAGGCTATGTCCACAGGCCTCAGAGCCCAGCAGACAAGCGTCTGATATGGATGGGAGTGTCACCCAGCTTCCACTGTGGTGGATACACCCCGAGTGCTGCCAGGCATTTAGAAAGCTTTTCAATCCACGACATGAAAACAGTTGACAAAGACGGAGCTGCAGGCGTTAGGGTCACACCCGAGAAGGCCAGGCGGGGAGCGTGGCTTTAGATCCCGAGCCCAGAGCACTTGCTCACTGGCTGCTCTGGCACTGGCAGTGTTACCTGTCCGGTTGCAGGCGGTGCTGGGCACAGGCCAGCCACCCTCAGGAGCAGGTGGTAGCAGCAGAGAGCAGCCCAGATGCAGTGCTCCCTGCAGGTCGCTTGGCTCTGCCTGAGCCGCAGCAGGTGGGGGTCCTGCTGAGTGCTCCCAGGGTTTGGGCCTGGCGTGAAGGGGCGGGGCAAGGCCATAGGTGTTCCGCCGGTAGAGGTCCCTCATCACAGAAACAAGTGGAGAAGGAAATAAATGTTCCCCCTCGTAAGTATAAGGCACTTTGAATGATGCCCGGCATGCATAAACACTCAATAAATATTCATTTGTCCTTGCTGATAATGATAGCAATGATAATAATGTTTGAAAAATCGATCTCCCCCTCACAGTCTTAGGAAATGAAATAGTAGAATGCTGTTGCCATGGGACCAGGTGAGGCATCGTCCCATATAGAGGAAATAGAAACTGAATGTGAGTGGGGAGAGTGATTCGTAAGAAGTCCTGAGGCAAGTGAGTGAGTGGTTAGGCCTCAGGTCCCTTGTTGGTCATGTAGGCAACCAACCTCCCTGACCTCGCCTCTCTGAATACGAACAGAGATGTAACTGAAGCAGGTTTGATGTGTCGTCTACGCTGGCACTGGGCGTTTAGAGGCTCTCCAAAAACCTCTCTGATTCCCTTTCTCTCTGCCCCACACCTGTCCTGGCAGGTCCAGCAGCAGGCTCCTTGATTGCCAGGCTACTCTACAGTGTGGTGTTAGGCTTCTCACATTTTGCGCATACCAGATCCCTGCAAGGGGCAAGCGGCATGTAACGGACCACTGGTACTGCCCTCACCACTTGGGCTTCTTGCGGCTTCTTAGGCCTTGATGTTGGCCAGACCTGGGCATGGGCCAGCTCTTCCTCCAGCACTCTGCTTGCCTTTGGGCAAGTTGCTCAACCTCTCATTGCCTTGGTTTCCTTATTTGTGGAATGGAGCATGATAGCGCTGCGTGAGGATTAATTGAGATACTGCTCTGTGGTGGGCCCAGCTGAGGATACACCCTCCGTGCAAGCCAGATGATGAGAAGGATGAGAGTGATGAGCAAAGGCTGCTCCTGCCACTTCCATGAGGAAATCACCCAGTCCTTCTCCCCAGAGGCGAAGGTCCTTGATCTGGCGTGAAGGAGACTGCCAGGCTGTTTGGAGATCTGGGGTCAGCAGGGCCTTAGGCCTCTGTGGGCTTGGTCCTTGGTCAGACTGTGTGAGCCTAGCCTTGACCTGCGTGCTCTTGGCTTAGAGCTGAGGGCCAAGTTTGATGCTTGTAACTAGGTTCACAGGATCATGGTCTTGTGAGCAGCTCTATAGTCTGCTGAGTCAACCTGCCTACCCAGTCGGGTTCCATGGACAACATCTAGCCCTTGCTTACACACCTCAAGGCTCAGAGGACTCACTAGCTTTCCCCTCTGGACAGATCTAACTCTTCAATATGGTATAGAACTTGAGCAGACCTGCACTCCCTTAGCTTCTGCTCATTGCCCCTGATCTTGCGTGTTGGGACCACAGGGAACGTGGACCCTCCTTAAGGGGACCAAGTCTCTCGTATCCAGGGCTGCCCCAGGCCAATGATATGATGTAGGAAAGAGATGTTCCTGTCAATTTTTGAAAACAAACTTCATCTCTACCTGAACCAAGTGGATACTTAAAAAAATAACTTTCTAATTATTGGAGAAATAGTTTTTGTGGAAAAATTTGCAGGGTCAAGAACAGATGCAAAGGAGGAAATTACCATTCAGAGAAAAGTCGTGTGAACAGTTTGGCGCGTGCGCGCACGTCTGGGATCATACCATATGAACCACTTCCTGTGCTCCCGCTTTTCGGTGAGCATTGGAAGGGAGGATTTTTCCACGTTATTCAATAGCCTTCCACCACGTGTTCCCCTGCTCCATAGCATTGCAGCACATGGATCTACTGTGACCCAGTTAAGCATTCCCCTGCTGTTGTACATTTAGGCCGTTTTGAATTTTTCATTAGCATCCACGTTGCTCCAGGGAACACCTCATCCAGACGTATGCTTTGTGCTCAGCTCTCCACGGAGTGAACTAGAAATGGCTTTCCAGTCAGGTGGTTTTTAAGCCCTTTCAGGGACAAGCTCTTTCCCTGACACCCACCAGAATGTGCCCCCACATCTAGCCCCAGTCCCCCTGGGGCGGGGGGCAGACCGTGCCCCTCAGTGCTAGTTCACAGACCCACAGAAGCGAGGGGTAGGCTCTCTGGGGTCTGTTTGTGTGTGCGCCATAGAGACCGAAAGAGAAAGATAGATCTGGGGGAGCATTTCCTCGTCAACTGTAGTCTGACTTCTGACCCTCCCCTTCTGTGGTGTCATTAGCTAATTATGGGATCTCATTACTATTTAATGACCTCTCTCCATGGTGACTCCTTCCTCCCAGCCGCCTTCTGGGAGCCAGGGAGTGAGGAGAGGAGTGTGTGGGAGGAAGTTTCTCTGGTCAGGGGGTGGTGTAGCGCTTCTCAAACTGACATGCGCCCTTCTCCGGGAGGGCTTGTTAAAAAGCACGGGTCACACCCCCAGAGGCTCGGATGCTGTTGGTCTGGGTGGGCTTGAGCATGCGCATTGCTGACATGCTCCCCGGAGATGCTGCTGGTGGTCCAGGGACCACACTTTGAGAACCAATGGAATAATAGCATGGGGCGGGGGCTGTGCGGTGAACTTCAGCTTCTGGTGCTGCTGACAGCTGGAACCTTGCTGTGTTTGCTAAAGACCTGTGTGAGGCCCGAGCTGACCTCCCCCTGTCCCCACCTCAGTACCCCTCCCCCATGTAGGAGGATAAGATGATTATCCCCATCCCTATTTTACAGAAAGGAAAACCGAGGCTCCGACAGGTGATTGTTGACAGGAGCCCTGATACAGGAACTCTGGCCTTGCCACCTCTCTGCCCTCCCTTCACTCTGGGCTCCCTGCCCCCCAGCCCCCATGCAGGACCAGTGCAGGAGTAGAGGAGTCTTCCTTGAGCATGAGTCCTGCCCCAGGGGACCCTGAGGCATGGGGCAGGCTCCCCTACACCATTTGAGCCAGGGTCTTGCTCCAGTTGTACTGGCCACTAGCCATTGAGTAACATGATCTTCCTCCAAGATCTAGTGTCCTCCAGCCCGTTTAGGTTCCGGGCAGGTGTTCCAGGAGGCTGGAAACTTTCTCCTGCAGCCTGGGACTTGCCTGTCAGGCACAAGCAGAGGGAAAGGAGCGCCCTGGGTCCTTGTAGCCATGACAACAGGTCATGCTCCCACCAGCCTCCCCTCCCCAGTGGACATGATTAGCCTCTATTTACAGGTGAGGAAACTGCGAGTCCTTGGCCAAGGTCACAGCTGACAGTCACAGAGCTGAGCTTTCAATCCCAAACTCCAAGGCTGGGGCCCCTGGTCCGGAGGTGCAGCAGGTTCTGGACCTGAGGAGCTGGGATGGGCAGGGGCAGCGTGCGCTCCACCCACTACCCGAGCAAAGAGGGTCAGCTTGAGGGGAAGGGGGGCCCGCCCCAGGTTCCAGGTCTTGCAGAGGGAGGGCCCTGGCCTCACAGGCAGGACACCCAGTTCAGCCTGAGCTCTGTGGCCACCTTGGACCAATGGCACCCCTGCCTGAGGCTCCTGGGTCCTCATTTCTCATAATGACACCTTATGCTTTACAGCTTTTAGCTGTGGGCATTTTCTCACCTACTTAGTCCTGCAGGCCTCGGACAACCTTGTGAAATAGGCAGGGAGGGTATTATTACTGAGCCTATTTTACAGGTGATGACAGAGGCTGAGAGCGAGATGCCGGGGACCCTCCAGCTAAGGAGGTACTCTCCATGCTGAGCCTGCTCCCTCCCCCACCCTGCCTCCTAAGTCTGGAGGGAGAACTCTGGGCTCCTCTCTATTCTCAGGCTTGGGACTAGGGGTCCCAGGACTCTTAGTTGGGCTGAGGGGATCTTGAATGCAAGGGACTCAGATCTCCAGGACAGGTTGACTTGAGAGCCTCGCTCTGGGCCAGGAACCAGGAAGATAGGCTGGTCCAGGCTTACCCTGTTACTGGCTGCTGCCCAGGCCTTGGCATTTGAGACCCTGGGTGATGGGGGGAAGAGGGGTCCCACCTCAGCCCCTGGCTTCCCCCTGAGAACTGTGCCTCCAAATGCACAGTGCAGAATCTTCCAGACTCTCAGTGCCCAGGCCCTGCGGTTCTGCCTGAATGCTCTTTCCTCCTTCCCTGTCGCCTGACCTGACTGAGTCTTCCTCATTCTTCCCAGCCCAGCTGCAGCTATCTTTTCAAGCCAGCTCAGCTGTCAGGTCTGTCCAGTGAGTGAGCTGGCTAAGCGGCTTAGTGAACTCCCCAGTGAGGCCTCAGGAGCAGAGGCTGTGAGTCTGAACCCCCCTGGGGGTCTGCTGGCATGCAGGGCTCAGGGTGCCGGGTCTGTGTGGGCTGGGGACAGCTGACCCCTTCAAGGTCAACCTTAGACCTGTGACTCTCACACTTTGCGAGCCTGAGCAAGTTACTTATATTCTGTGACCCCTGGCTTTCTTCCTAAGATATGAAAGCTGCCTTCCTCACTGACCCCTTGTGGAGCTTGCATGAGAGAAAGTGTGCAAAACACCTACAGCTGACATCTGGTGGATTCCAGGCGCTCAGGAAATGCCGATCCCTCCCCTTCCCTACAATCAGCTTGGCTTCGTTCCACCTCCACCCACCAGCCCCCTTGAGTGGGGTGTCTGGCTGGCCCTGAACTCTATCTGCTCTAGCAAGGGGTGTTCTAGGCTGATAATGGGGTAAGGACTGGGCAGAGCGGTGGAATCAGCTCCTAGCAGGCCCTGCCAGCTCCAAGCTGAGGCCTTGGGCACAGTACGTCCCCCGAGCCTCAGTTTCCAGATCTGTGGAAGGGGATCCATGTATCTCCTGTGTTCTCAGGCTCACACAGGGCTTCTGGGTAGAGCTGGGGTTGGGGGGGAGGTGGGGCTGGACTCTATCCTAGAGTGGTTCATTTACATGCCCATTGTCCTGCTGCAAAGCAAATAGTCCTGTTCCCTCTAGACACCCCTAGGCCACCAGGCTGCTATGCCCTTGGCTCCCCCCCCACCCCCACCCCCCTGGGAAGCAGCCTCTCTCTGAGCTGCTTTATCCTGTGCTTTCTGGGGACTGGGGCCCAGGGCCCTGCCCCTGCCTCTGCTTTAAGGTGGTGTTGCCACTGGTCCTGAGAACTCTTGAAACCTGGTTCCCGGATCCTGGAACCCCGTGCCAGACCCCTCCCTAAGGCACCAAGCACGCTTCCTTTCCATTTCTGTCTGTCTGTCCATCTGTGTAAACAACCCCCCCCCCCACCCCCCTCCTCCCTTCCAAACTCACCAAGACCCGGAACCTCTCACGGTGATAATAATCACCATGCTTCCCTGTATTGTACTTGGAGCAGTTTTGCTTCTCAAACCTCACGTCTCCCTGTAAGGTGGGAGTGAACTGTTGCCGTCCCAAGAGGAAAGGGGAGCTGTCAAGGCCCGCAGGTGGGACTTACCTCCCCACCCCTCCCCGCCCAGCTCTCAGCAATGCTCACGTTCTTGCCTAACGTTGCCTTCCAGGGGCATGCCCCCCGGATGCCGAGTGGGAAGTGGGTTGAGAGGAGGTGAGGGTGGCAGACACCTAGGTCTCCAGGGGAGAGGGTCTTGGATTTCCACTCTGCTGGAGGGTCTGATACGGGGACCATTCCCATTGCACAGACAGGGAAGTTGAGGTTTCGGGAAGAGGAGTGATGTCAGGGTAGAACCGCTGGGCCTTGTCCCTTTCTTCTTTTTCCCCAGGGCCCTGAGGGCTCCAGGTGGGGGATTCCACGGGGCTCTTTGTGGCCTGGGTGCTCCTTTGGGCTTAGCCGCTGCTGGCTGAGGTCAAGTCCCTGTCCCTGCTTCAGCTCCCTGGGGGTCTGGGGGTGACTCCTGCAGCCCTTGGGTGCTACGGACCCGGCCTTCTCAGGAATCGCAGTGGGGGCGGGGGGAGTCCACCCAAGGTAGTTCCCTTGTGCTTGCAGACTCTGGGGAACACCAAGGCTGAGCGTGAGCAGGCCGCTGCTGCTGGCTGGTGGGGGGGAGGATGGTGCGGGAAGAACCAGGGGGCTACAGAATAGGGCAAGTGAGGGTGAGCATTTGGGGTGGTCGGGGCTGGCACCCAGGGTGGGATCCTGATGGGTCAGCAGGGCAGCCTCCTGGGCAGGCTATGCCTCAGGCTCCCCGGGGGCTTTCTGTGGAGACCAGAGAGGGCCCTAGACACACAGGCATGTCCCTTCACCTGGGAGCTGTCTCTCTGTCCCTCTTTCTGCCGTTCTTGGTGTCTTTTTCCTTATCTCTTAGTCTCTGCGTCTCTCACGCTCTCCTTCCTCTCTTTTTGCCCCCCACCAATGCCCACCCCCCTACCCCATCCCTCCCACCATCGGTCTCGCTCTGAAGTCCGAGCATCTCAGGAGGCTCTGGCAGGTTCTAAGGCCCTCGGCCACCTGGCGCTGCCCAGGCCCAGCTCCTCAGCCATCCCAGAGGACCCGAGGAGCTCAGGGGGCCCCGACAGGCTGTGCTGGTCTCCTGTTACCCTTTTTCTGCCCCAACTGCCAGGTGCCTGGTTGAATGGCCACCGCCCTGCCTGGAGACAGGCAGGGGTCTGTGCTGTACATGCCCTGTGGACAGTGCAGCCTTCCATCCCGACCTCAGAGGGCCGGGAGCCTTGCAGTGGACCGTGGAACTGGGTTCCTCTGGGCCACTCCTCCCCGGTGCCGGGTGCCTGCCATGGAGCAGGCTGGCTGGGCTGGGGCCAAGGCATGGGTGCCAGGTGAGGGTGCCCTGGACTCTGGATGTTCAGAGGTGCTCAGGATGTGACAGGGAGAGACTTGGGAGATGGATTCTGAGACGAGGAGACGCAAGGCAAAGGAAGTCACTGTCAGAGACAGAAACATATACCGACGGGAGACAGGCGAGGGGAGGAACCGGAGGACAGAGCGGGGAGCCCCCAGGGAGCCCTGCCCTGTCCTCTGCTCACCAGGGTCTTAGCCAGGAAGACTACCACACACCCACCTTCAAGCTCTTAGAGTTAGAGTCAGCCCCATCTTTTCTGTGTTTTCACTCAAGGACCCATGAGAGAGAGACTTCGGTTCTACTATGTCTCACTCACCCCCACCCCTCTCCTTCAAATACCCCTAAAGCCAAAGCAGCTCCAGGCCTCAGGAGGTGATGAGAACTACAGCCTTGGGAGGGAGGAAGCACTAGCCCATTTCACAGATGGTGGAACTGAGGCTCAGAAAAGTTACTAAGTGACCGTTAGGGGTGGACAGGGTTTGAACCCACATCCATCGGAGGGCTACTCTAACTGCTCATGCCAAAATAATCGGGGCTGCCAGGGGGTGCTCTGTGAGGGTCTGTGCAGAAGAAGGTTCTGGAAAGGCTGCTTGGCGGAGATGGTGTCTCAGCAGCCCCGTCTCTTCCTTCCTGAGCCCAGTGTCTGGGGAGGCTATGCCGTGACTGAAGAGCCTGCCGCTGCCATGTGGGGTCCCTGATTAGCGTCCCCCTCCTTCTTCCTAATCACCCTGCTGAGGGCCTACACCCAGGGCCCAGCCTCAGCCTCTTGGGAACCCCAGCTGTGGCCCAGATGTTAACCCTTTGTTGGCCACCTGCCCCAGCTGGCCTGGCTCTGGGATGGCTCTGCAGGCTGGTCCCTGGTGCCTCATGCAGCCACAAAATGTCTTCAGTGGGCTGTGAAACACAATTAACATGGGCTGGGCCATGGTGAGTTATTTTAGTTGCCTATCATTTATAACTTCATTTCTGCAGGCAGCATAGTGTGACCGTTACGCACTGGGGCTCCGGGTTAGACTGTTGGGGTCCACCTCCCAACTCTCTCGGCAGTAACCTTGGGCCTTGCACCTTGAGTCTCGGTGTCTGCAACTGTAAGATGGGGTTAGAAGCAGAGATTACCTCATAGGGTTGTTACAAAGATAAACTGAGCTCCGCAAAGCACTGAGCACAGTCTCTGGCAGGTAGTAACTGTAACAACGTTGGCTTTGTTATCACACACTGGAGACTCCGGTGTGCAGAGCCCATCTTGTCCCTCAGAAGGAAAGCTGGAGGCTGGAGTCGGCACGCTGCTTTATGACTGTGACGGTGTGTGGTTGCTGATTTTCCTGTGTGTGTTCCTTCAGGCCTGGCACTTGCTGGGGGCAGAGACAGGTTTCATTTGTTCATTGCCTGTGTCCAGCTCAGGGCCCGCCTGGGGTGGGGATTCTGTGACCTGCAGTGGGCCAGAACGCCGAGCCCAGGATGGCCCGTGGGGGCCCCCTAGGATGGCAGCCCCTCCGGCCTTCTGTGCTCGGAAGAGTATCACAAAGCAGGGGAGACCTTGGGCTCCCGAGTCAGGGGGTCTGGAGTGCAAAGCTCTGTTGGACCGCTGCCCTCCATGTGACCAGGACAAATGCCACCACCTTCCTGAGCCCCAGCGGCCCTGCTTATAAAACGGAGATGACAAGGTCATGCTCTCTATCTGGCAGGGTGGTGTGGGGTTAAATGAGATGAGTGACACGTGGCTCCCATGGAAGGAGTGGGAAGGAGCTTCCACATATATTCATTTCACTTATTAGTCCTCTCTGCACTCAACTTGTTTCGAGTCCTTGCATCAATGCCCCTTTCTGGGGCAGTTTGTAGGAACCTGAGTGAGTCCCACATCTCAATGGACAGCCTTGTGCGTACCCTCCTCCTGCCATGAGAGAAGGGGGCCTTACCTAATGCGACCTCTCCCGGAGTCTTCCGCTGCTCTCATGCTCACATTCTGGGATTTGGCAAGCTGATGCTGCCACCTTCCTGAGCCAGCCTGATGACCCCTTTTACAGAGGAGGCTCGGAGCAGGTCCACGAATCGTCCAAGGTCATCCAGCTGTACAAAATGGGATTAGGATCGGGTCTCTCTCACTTCAAAGTCCGTACTCTGACCTGGTTCATCATTCTGCCTCCTGCCATGGGGCTGAGGAGGGCTCCTGGGAAGGTAGCTGACTCTTGAGAGCCTGCCTGGGAATCTGAGTCCTCTTGTTAGGGACCCTGGAATTCAGGACTCCTGGACAGTGCCTCATCTTCCTAAATATGCCTTCAACCTAGAGATTCCCCACTGATGTGTCCACATGGATTACAGACGTGTTGCAGTATCTCCTTAGCTGTTGGGGACAGAGCCCTGGGCCTGTCACCTCAGACTAGGTGCAGTCCTGTCTCTTCACCCCCAGTGTGCTAAACAAATATGTCTGCTTCTCTGTGTGTATCATGGTGTGTAACGGGTTGGGAAGCATGATGGCTCTAACCAATCCCCTCGCTACCCCCACCATACACACTGAACTAACACTTTCCCCAGAAGGGTGGGGACTCAATGGGACTGAAGTGACATCAATGGCCTTTCTGACATTGTGAATTAGAGTTTGTGAGACTTAGAACCCAGTGTTAGAAGGGAGCAAGGTCTGCATGGAGTCAAAACAGCCTGATAAGGGGGCCAAAAATGATCGAGAAAGGGAGCCATGGAGGAGAGACCTGAGGCTATGACTCTGCCTCAACTTGAGTCTTTGGCTGCATAAGAGCCGGGTGGGAAGCCTAGAGGCTCCAGGTGTCTATTCTTCCCCACACTACATCCTCCTCAGAGTGGTGTTTTTCATGCTGAAGACCCTCCAGTCTCATTGCTTGGGTTTAAGAGCAAAGCTTGCTGGGAAGGGCCACATCCGTGAGCCTCATCAACCACACAGAAGGAACACCCTGGCCAGGGTTGGCAGGGCTGATCTTTTCCTTCCTGACAGGAAACCAAGAGTGAGGCCTCAGGGCTGGGGCAGGAAGGCGGCTCAGGCAGGCAAACGGAGGTGTGGAAGGGTGGGGTGGGCAGGCTCTACTATCCACCTGGTTTCCTTAGGCAGCAGGTGAGAAGGAAAGAACTCTGGTCTCAGGTCAGATCTGAATTTTAATCAGGGCTTAGCCACTTACTTGTGTACCTTTAGGCGAGCCACTGAACCTCTGAGTCTCGGTTTCTAATTTGTTAAGTGGGGATAATAATATCTAAGGGTTAAGGTGTTAGAGAGATTAAATAAGGGACAGTGGGAATGGCATGATACAAACTATAAAGTGCTGTTCCTCCTCTGCCACAGTCTGACCAGGGGTGGCTGCTGCCAGCTTTCCTCTGGCACCTCCGGCCTCCTTCCCCCAAATGCCAGGGATCAGTCTGAGCTTGGGAGCCTGTTGTGCAGGCTCACGAAGTCACATGGCAGGAGCTGGTCCTCACTGGGCCTTGGGTTCCTCATCTCTAAGACATAAAGGAGACCTTGGGGCTCTAACATCCCAGGATTCCCGGGATGGCTGATCTGGATGTGTCTCTTTCACGCCTTGAAGGCCATGGTGGTGAGATTTGCTCACTTATATCGTGAGCAACTGACAGTGCCCCCAAAGCTCTTTATGTACCTTATCTTGGTCCTCCTGCACTCCTATGAGACAGGGGTCCTGCTAGTGTCTCGATGTTAGAGATGAGATGCTGAGCTCAGAGACGTACAAGGTCACACCATAACCTGTAGGAAGCAGGGCTGGGTTTCAAACCTAGATCTTAGGGGAACCTTAAGATCCTAATCATCCTATGGCCTCATGATTTTCCTGTTGCCCAGAGTAACAGCTTTTTACTTTGGTTTTTCTTTTCTGTTTTTAACAACAGAAAAAGGTAAAACCAGAGACTGAAGAGTAAGCTAGTGGGGAGGTCAAAAACCAGCCCCCCAGAGTCAGCCGGAGTTTCAGGAAACACACCTGTCACACATGAAAGTAAACACAGCCACCTGTGCCCAGCCTCTTTTCATGGGTGATCGGGACAAAGTCCGGAGGACTGGAGGGCTGGGTGGCCAAGAACTGGCTTGCAGGTAGAATCCCTGTGGGCAGGTGGCTTCCAGAGGCGAGCAGCTAGGCCAGGTTCTCTCCCTATACTTATCGCCCAAGTAGCCCTGAGCTCCCATGGGATCAGTTGTCCAATTCACCAGACAGGCTGGACCTCCAGGCCTCAGGCCGGGAGATGGAGGCCTGCCCAGATGCAGGGCAAGGACCTCCTCTGCTTGGAGCTCGGCCTGGCCCCGTTTGACCTAACCTCCTCCCCTGGGCCCAGAGCAGCAGGGGTCAGACACCCTCTGGCACAGAGGCCTCCAGACTGGGCACATGTCTAGAGGCTGGATTGAGTGATCAAGCCCCCCAGATGGTCAGGAAATCAACCACTTCGGGACAGTAGTCATTATCGTCACTGGCAGCATTTATTGGACGTGTGCTGGGTGCCAGGCACTTTATGGATACTGACTTGTGTAAGCCTCACCACAGCCCCTTATTACATCCATTTTATAGGTGGGAAAGCTGAGGAACAGTGGTGAAGGGATTGCCCAAGGCCACACAGCTGGCAAGATGCGGCCGATTTGGCCTTCCAGGCAGGGAGAGTGGGAGGAGTGGACCAGGCGCCAGTGAGGACAAAGCCCTACTAGGCGCTAGCCCTATGGCAGGTCACTTCACGCCAGGGAGGAGTGGCTAGGTTGAGTGTCCCTGTTCGCTGATAAGGAGGCAGCTCTGCAGGTGTCTCCCAAGGTTATGTGGCTGAGATGTGGCCGATCCAGGGGATGGAACCGAGAGTCAGCGGGTGACTCTGGGTTCAGCTCTACGCCGAAGGCCTGGTGGGCTGGGACAGGGCAGCAGGTGGGGAGAGAAGAGCTCTGGACCCAGAATCTCCAAGGCCTCAACGGTGTGCTCAGTCCCGATCTTGCTGTGCGACCCGCAGGCTCTTGCGTTCTCCGGCCTCTCCGGGGTCTTCACCTGCACAGCGGCTGTTGCCCTGGGGTTCATGACTCAGGGGAAGGTGTCGGGGATGGAGCAGAGGAGCCAGGAGCTTCGCGTGAGTCTCTCACGGGCCAGGCCCTGCTGCGCTAGGGCCCCCAGGCTGGCCTGCAGTCCACTCGGAGCAGAGGGTCTGGGCCAGGCTGGGGATGGGGCCTATGGCAGTGGGTGTCTCATGTTGGAGTTCCCAGGAGACTAAAAACCCCTGATGGGCTGGAGATCGCAAAGACTTTCTTACAGCCCTCCCAATCCCCCCCAAAATAAAATAAAATAAAAATAATAATAAAACCCCCTGAAGCCCAGGCTGTACCCCGGGACCAATTAAATCAGCATCTCTTGGGGGGGGGGGGTGTTACCCAGGCACCAACAAGTTTTAGAGATCCCGGGGCAATTCCAATGTGTCTATGATCGGGGACCACTCCTCTAATCAGACGGGAAGTGTGGGAAGTGAGAGCCTCCTGGCTTTCTAGCCTTAATGCCCTACCCTGTCCAGATGACAGCCTGTGTGTGCCCATCTGTGTGCATCTTTCTTGGGAGATGGTTCACAGCTTCTATGGGCCTTTCTGACACAAAGGAGTTTGAAACCCAATCTTGGGGGAAGCAGCCCCCGAAGCCAGCAATGTCATTTCTAAGGACCTGAAACCTCCAGTTGCAGGATCAACACTGACTTCTTGTCTCCTCTAAGAAACCTTACCTCTCCAGACACCCCCCTTCCTTTCCTGCTTCCTACAGTAGACTCTCAGTTAACCGGGACCCATGGGGATTGGTAGATGCCAGATCAATGTAAGTAGACTCCCTGTTACCTGGAACTCAAGCCGCCTGCAAAATCTCAAGCACCCAGATATTTTGCCAGTTGCTGAAGAGCGCCGGTTAGTGGAGAGTCTACTGTACATATCCAGTACTTGCCACAGACCAGGCACTGCTCTAGGCTCGGAGACAGGCTGAATGGGACAGACACAGCCCCTCCTCTTAAGGATTCTATTCTGTGGGGGCTCCAGACACACTTAGTGAGCCAGTAAGGTAACTGCAATGAGTGGGGCAGGTGACAGGCCCAGGTGCCTAAGCGGCTGCTGCTTAGGTCATTGGGATTCTGATGACTTGGCGGGGCAGGGACAGGGGTGGGGGGCTGGGCATCAGCATATTTGGATCCTAATGGGCAGCTAGAGGCGAGGCTTGCTTGTACTAGGAGACCAGGTGTTCAGGGAAGGTCTCTGGGAGGCCGGAACTTGGCCTGCAGGAGGGAAGGAGCCGGCCTGGGGCTGGGGGTGTGGCTTGCTCTTGGAAGAAGAGCTGCAGGTCACAGGGCCCACTATACTGGACAAAGAAGAGTGGCCCTTACGGCCTGAGGTGCTGAGGATGGTGGGCATGGGGGGCAGGGCAAACCAGGCCTCCGCCACGCGAGCTTGCCGGCTACTCCTGCAGTGCAGACTTGCAGGCCGGGGAGTGACCGCCTCTGCTTTGCATTTATCAAAGCCCTTCCTGCACTGTGGATAACAGGTTGGTGAGGGCAGGATTAGAACCTGTGACCAGCCAAGAAGCTGTACTGATCCAGGTGGGAGGTGAGGTGTGGGGCCCGGAGAGGTGCTGGATTGGGCTATGGGATGAGGGGGAGGAGGAGGAGGCTCTTGGGTGTCCAGTCGGAGCCAGCTAGTGGGTGGATGGGCCATCTCCTGACCTCTTCTGAATCTTGGGGTGCCAGCCCCGAAGGACCTCCACAGCCTATGGTTTGGTGTTTCCTAACGTGTGTTCCACATGTGCAATGTTGAGGGCCATGAAGTGAACGGGTTTTAAGTCAGCAGTGCTCACGACGGTGCAGAGCCTGTAATGGCCTCACACCTGTGCCACTTGGGAGGGAGAGCTGGTGCTCCACACACTTGCTGACAGCACAATTGTTCTGTCCCTAACAGCTCCTCTCCTAGGACCCGTGTTCTAAGGAACCGCTCGGAAAACCGCTGCTCTGGTCCTGTCACTGGACAGGTGAGGAGGTGGGGGTGGGGCCGTCACCTGTGCTGGGTCTGCTCCTGAGTGTCCCCCCAGATCAGGCACTCAGCCTGCACCTCCTGACTCCGGGCCTGGAATGCAAGGCGGCTGCACCACTTGGTCTCCCCAAGGCTATGGGAGGACGTCCAGGTTCCAGGGTCAGGCTGGAAGGCTCCGCCCCCATTCAGCTCAGGGACCAGCCAAACCTCCTACTCTCCAGGTGCAAATTCCCAGGGCCCCACACAGAGCCGGTTCTCTCCACACCATGTCCTCTCCAGTAGCACGGCCTGTGCCCAGTGGCTCTGGGGACGGTGAGGGCGCCTCGCATGGGCGGCGTCTGCATTCAGGGCTGCCTCAGGGGGCTCACTCCACACAACCCCCTCTTCACCCCTTGGGTGCAGATAAAAGAGGCCTGAAAATGGAATCTCTGCTGACTCAGGGGCGGTGGACCTCAGACCCCCTTCCTGTGGCAAAGTACTTGAGAGTCCTGGTATTATATGCATGCGGAAGCTCCTCCCCCTCCTTTCACCTTCCCATGCCTCGATCCCTCCCTCCCTCCCTCCCTCCTTTCCTCCTTCCATTCATCCTCCCATTACTCTATCCACCCACCCTCCAGTTGGCCACATTTTCTGGGAGCCTACTTCGTTCTCATAAATAACACAGTATCTTTCCCTTTAAGGTATCACAACTCATAGGGGAGATGGACCAATGAGTAGAAAATTACAGCATTATGAGTTCTAATAGTAACTTCCATTTATTGAAAGTCACCTTCATGCCAGGCACTTTACTCCCATTATCTAATTTAATCTCAGTAAACCTGCCAAAGAGGTTTTATTTTCCTCTTTTCACAGATGAGTGAGGTGAGGCTCGGAGAGGTTAAGTCATTTGTCCAAGATCACACAGAGAGGAGGTGAAAGACTATATCCAAACCCAGGCAGTCTGATGCCAGAGCCTGTTCTGGGAACTGCTCTAGCACCCAGTGCTATTGGAAGGAAGCAGAGAGGGAGTGTCCGTCACCAGCATGTGTGTTAGCAGGGAGGGGGTGGCCGTAGGGGTGGTGACAAGGCTGGGGGTGGAGGTTTCCTGGATGAGGCAGATTTCTGAGTATTGAAGGATGAGTAGGAGTTAGTACTATATTAGTATAATTTCACTGTACAGACTGACTTGGCATATAATTATATAGTTGGTCCATTTAAATTATAGTTGCTTGGAAATGGTCAATTTACCTGCTATGAAGTGTAACAGAAAATCAGCACCTTCCTACTGCTCACACAGCTGTTAGCGACGGTTCCAAAATTTTCCAAATAAGACATGCTTGTTTTGTGGCTGCAAAGACATCCTCGCAGGAAAGCGTGGGCAGACCCTCCAGCACTTACCAAAAGTGTACGCACGAAAGCGTCACACTGGGAGACGCTCTCGCTGTTCAGTTTCATCTGCAAATGAAACCCCCACCCCCACTGCTTCTAGACGTGCTGATAAAGGTTAAGGTGACCAGACGTCCCGCTTTTGGCGGGAGAGTCCTGATTTTTAACCATTTGTCCCGTGTCCTGCGGCGTTTTAAAAACGTCCCGATTTTTGGAAAGAATGCACGACAAGCTAGGGAACGGCGGGAGATAGACCAAATTTTTAATCAAGAACCCCCTCCCCCCCGGTCAATGGTGTCCCGCTTTACCAATGTTAAAATCTGGTCACCTTAATAAAGGTGCTCGCCCCAGCCTGACAGAGGCACTGACCTCCGATGTCTGTAGCAGGGGGTTAGGTTGGGAGCCCCACTCTGCATGTGGCTCCCTAAGTCTCTTCTCTTGTGGCCTTGCATGGGCAGAGCCAGGATTTGAACCCCTGTCTGGGGATCCTGTGTTACCACCATTTGATCCTCTACATCAGGGGCCTGCAAGCTCAGGAACTAGGCAGTAAATGTTTTAGGCTTTGTGGGCCCAACGGTCTGTCGCAACTGCCCCGTAGCATCTGTGGACCAGACACAAACCGGTGGATGTGGCTGTGTGCCAACACAGCTTTATTTATGGGATGCTGACATTTGAAATGCATGCTTTGCAAAATATTCTTCTTTTAATTTTTTTCAACTCTGTAAAACTGTAAAATCTGTTCTTAGCCCGTATGCTGGACCAAACGTAGGTGGTGGGTTGGATTTGATCCACCGGCCTCCTGGCCACCCCTGCCCCACCCCAGGCCTTATTCCCGTCTCATGGATGAAGACACAGGGGCTCAGGCCCCTCAGCATGGGTGGCTGGACCTAGAAAGTAACCCCGGGCCCCCTGATTCCAAGTTTGGGGTATCTTTGTGGCTTGATGGGGGGGGCTGCCACACCCCATGAGGAGCAACGTGGGTGTGCTCCCCTCCTGAGCTGACCCCCTGACTTCTGTGGAACCACTCATCTTCTGAGGAGTGTGGAGGAGGTTATTCTTCCCCTATTCTCTGTGGCTATGGCAGAGAGGTTTTATGTCTTGGATCTTGGCCCACATGCCCTGGAGCTGCCCACCTCAGACTCTCAGCACCTTATCCTCCCTCGGGTGATTCCCATGTAGTCTCTGGGCCCACCCCGATTGGCCAAGCTGCCTGCCAGTCATGGGGCTGCCTGGCTCCAGGTCTATCATCGGAGCCCACCCCACTGTTTCCTGGAGGGGATGGGGTGAGTGACCAAGAGGCCAGTGAGGTTGCCCGGGGTCTGGAATTTTGACATGCTACCCCAGCAGCTTCTGTCTCCTTATTCACCAAACTAGAGCTCTTTGGAGCAGTGACCTTGGTCCTTACCACCTGCTTAGACAATGGAATCCCAGACATCCCCAGAGGTCCCTTTATATAGTCACAGCCACTTCCCAAAGGCAGCATGTCATAGTCGAAAGAGCTTAGGCTCTGACGACTGCTGCTTAAGGAGCTGTGTGACTTGGGCAAGTTACTGCACCTCTCTGATCCTGCTCCATCCCTTCCCTGGGATAGGAATACCTTCCAGGCAGGTTGTGAAGATTAAAGGGGAAGCCTGAAGTCAACGGCTGCATGGAATAGGTGCTGTTTACAGGCAGCGCCTCCTTCTTCCTCAGCAGGCCCGGTACTCACTCTTGTATAAAAGCTGCCCCATTCCCCACAGTCCCAACCCTGCGAGGCCGCCTGCCCTGGAGACCTGGCCTGAGCCAAGGATGTGGGAGCCGGAAAGTGTACAAACTCCCTTCCCGGACTCTCTAGAGCTAATGCAACAGTGCAGGCCTCCTGCCGTTGCCAAAGCGCTGTTTCCACACTTCTCTGGTTTCACAAGAACCAACTGGCACAGCTGTTCATGCCTCAGGGCCGCTCGGATGCAGTTACTGAAGTTCTTCTGGTGAAATGATGACTTATCTATAGGCTGCTTGGTCGAGCCTGCGTCAGCCGTGGGTGTCCCTGTCGTTTACTAGGAAGAGAGCCAGCCGGGCACGTAGGTCCCTGGTAGGAAAGAAAAGCATGCCTCCCTCCGGGAGAGGATCGCACCTCCCTTACTGCTTATTCCACAAGTTTATGAGGTGCCTGTGGTGTGTCAGGTGCAGGGCTGGGATGGGAGAGAGCAACACAGGAGCGCTCCTGTGTGGGGACCAGCGCCTGGCAGGCCTGACTCAGATCTGACGTCTCCTGATAGGAAGAGCAGGTATTTTCTCCCCTCTTGGTCTAGGGGAGGCCCCAGGCAGAGTTGATGAGGTCAGACTTCTGTGGTTCCTGAATCACGGCTGTCTCTGCATTTCTCAGACTCAGACCTTGGATCCTGGCAGCCTGGAAGAGTCATTCAGTCCAATCTCCTCATGTAGCACTAGAACCTCCTCCCCCAAGAGCCCTTATTCAGACTCCGCTTCCATGCCGCTGTGATGGGAAGCTCACTACCTCCCAGGCAGCCTGTTTCGTCTTTGGATGGCTTTGCTTCATGCTGCACCCAAATCTGACCCACAGAAAGGCAACTGAAGAAAATGTTCCCGAACAGACATGTCAGCAAACTGAACTGGACCCCTTTACTCCTCCCCACCCCCACCCCCACCGCCCGTCACTGTAGGTGCATAAAGTTGAAGCTCGGCTCCTACTGGACAAGGACGATAGAAGATTGTTATCATGCCCAGAGAAGGCGAGGGGCCTCCATATGGACAGGGGGGCATCCCCTGACTCAGGACTGCCTTTCACCCTGCAAGGAGGAAGAGGGGGTGAAGCCCACACCCGGGGCCTCGGGGCCTCTGTTCTGTCTGCTCTGTGGCCTCCCCTCTCCTCCACCTCTGTAGGTCAGTGGGAACATGACTGGGTCTGGAGCCTGGCTCTGACCAAGCAGCTGCTCCGGGCCAGCTGTCCTCCAGCCCAGCTGCCTGGTGCCATCTCGCTTTACCCCACAGTGCTCAGGGAGGCCGAAGGCAGCCAGCTCCCAGCCTGCCTCTTCCTCCTGGGATCCTGCCCTGGCCAGGGTCCTTCTGTTAGAGGGACACAGCACACTCACACATGCTTTGTGCTGTTTCTGAAGCATGAGTGGTGTCACCCGGAGGGATTGCGAACAATTGAAAGCAACCTGTAGGCTCAGTCTTGAGTATTGATTAAGTGCTTTGTGGTTTATCTGTACCTGAGACTTTAATGTGAGGATCTTTAGGGTTCCTGAACAGGCTTCATGGGGGTCTGCGAACCCCCCAAAATTATATTCAAGATGCTACCTATGCATGAGTTTTCTGAGAGAGTCCATGACCCCCCAACACAAAAAAATGTTAGTAAGTACTGATCGATATCATGGAATCCTATGCACTGTGTAAAATCGTGCTATGAAAGAGCATTTTATCCACATAAAGAGATGCTACGTTGTAGAATGAAAAGAGCAGGCAACAATCACTTCGCTTGCTATACACACAGAAGCTCAAAATATAGCTACAAAAATGACGATACTTCTTATATCTGGGGTGAGATAAAAATTCCCGTTGAATTGTGATTTGCTGCATTTGTTGGATGTTCCACAATATGCATATTTGTTTCCTTTGTAATAAGAAGGTAGAGGGAGCACTCAGTTCATTTTCTGAAAAAGCCAAGCTCTTCTCCCCACAGGGTCCCCTTCAGACCCTGAGGGGATCTGAAGATGTGTGGGGAAGGCCACAGGTCTTACCTCTGGTTTTCCAGCGTACACGCACACACGCATGCACACACACATGCACACATGCACTCACTCATGCACGCACTCACTTCCTGGCCTCCCAACTTCTACCAGCGTCCATCTGGGTAAGTTTCAGACCCTGGTCCCTGCAAAGTGGCTGACCCAGACCCTAATATCCAGGCATTAGGCAGCCAGGACTTCCTCGCTGTGTGGCTTTGGGCCAATCATCTGTCCTCTCTGGGCCACAGGGGACCACACAACAGGCCCCGGTGTTAGTACTTACAAGGTTGTTACAAGCGGGGAGTGTTTGGGGCTGGCAGAAGGTGGGTTCTCTCCTCTCTGCTCCGTCTTGTCCCACCGGCGCTGACCTGCCTTTTCTCTCTTCTCCCCAGGGCGCTCCAGGGCCGGCAGGATGGGGTCAGCCTGTATCAAAGTCACCAAATACTTTCTCTTCCTCTTCAACTTGCTCTTCTTTGTAAGTATGACCAGTGCTTTCTGACAGCCTCCAACTGAGACTCTTCTCCTGGGGGGGCGACCCAGCTTGAGCCCCTCGGGAGATACTGGGCCTGGAGACCATGGTGGGTGGGAGCAGAGAACAGACCCATGGGGTTGGTGAGGACATACATTCCGGGTGTTCCCAGCTGGCTCTGGGGAACATGTGCCCCGAGGTCCTAGAAGGTGGGCAAGAGGAGGCTGGGCTCTGGGCCAGAGTGGAGACATAGTCCCCCTGCCCCGGGCCCACCCTGGCAGGCCTCACCAGGCCCCCGAGCAAAGGGGGCACTCAGATGTAAGCTCTGAGCACATCTGGAGCTGGTTTTCCTAGGGCCTTGATTTTCCTCTCTGGCCTGGCACCAACCGACTGACTCCTCCTGCCTTGGAATTGCCAGGGTGAGTGTGTGTGTGTGTGTGTGAGGGAGAATGTGCACGCGAGTGTGCATATGGGAGAGTGTGACTGTGTGTGTGATGGGGGAGGGGTTGAGAGCAGCCTGGAGCGGCCTTCGTAGCCCCAAGTGTTACTGGGGGTGTGGCCTCTCCATATTGTTGGTTCGCCGTACGCTGTTTAAAAACTCAGGTTGTACAATAGGATGCTTATTAGGATCCAATTTTATTTTTAAAAATTGTACCCAGACGTGACTATTTTTGAGAGGAGGGAAAGAATACCTCTCCGTGTTGATGTTGGGATTCCTGGGAATTTTGGTTTTGTTCTTTATGCCTCTCTGTATTTTCCAGATTCTCTATGACACACCTGAATTACTTATGGGGGGAAAATCGGGTGACATTACAAATCACAGAGGCCCACGGAAAGTTTAGAAATCAAGAATCATTCTAAATGCCCCCTCATAACTTAAACCCAACACACAGATACTTACTTACAAGTGTGTTCCTGGCACACGTGCACACACGTGCACACACAGCCCTGACGCTGCTGTTCGTCCACCCTGACTCCAGCCCCAGCCCCCTCCTTGGGGACTATGCAGAGGCCCCGCTCAGGCTGTGGTCCGCCCTCCACTCATGGCAACCAGGCCTGGAGGCCACGCCGGGCAGGGCCTGGGCACCTGGGCACCTGGGCAGGCCCCTCCTGGCTGGCCCAGCCGCCGGAGCCCAGCCACAGCACTTGACTCCCAGGCCAAGACCTGACTTTGAGGGCCCGTGGCCAGAACTAGGGGTTGGGGAGGAAGCACGGGCTCCATCCACGGGGGCTCTAGGAACTGGAGAAGGGTCTGGGCTATGGTCGCAGTGACAGGGCTTGGGGTTCAGGCTGCAGAGAGTCCCTCTCCCCACATAGGGGGAGGGTGGGGTGCAGACTGTGGAAAAAGGGAGTGGGGTTGAGGATTTTGGCCAAGTTGTTCTTTCCTGTTCTGCTTCCAGGCTGTCCTGAAGAGCCAGAGCCTGGAAGAGCGTCCTGGGCCAGAGCTCTGGGGGCTGGTCTTGGGGGCTCCGCTTCCTCCCAGCTGCTCCAGGCCGCTGGCTGCATTAACTCCCTGTGCGCTGGGGCCCAGGATAGCCCTCAGGATGCGGGGGTGGGCGGAGGGAGGGGAGCTTTCATTACAGGAGGATGAGCCAGAAGGAGAGAGTTAGAGGAGCGCGCGCGCGCGCGTGTGTGTGTGTGTGTGTGTGTGTGTGGTTCGTTTACTGACCAGATGCACATTTGACACCTCTGTGTATTCACGCCTGGTGGGGTTTCTGCGCTCCTAGAGCTTATGTTCTGTGGGACGCTGGGCTACAATCAAACACTTACTCAAATGGACGCTAAAATTGCAGCAGAGGTAGTAGTGCTGGGAAGGAAGGATACGGCCCCTAGAAAGTAGCTAATAAGCCACTTGACCTTGTCAGAGTGCTGAGCGAAAGCTTCCTGTGCTTTCAGGAGGCTGGGGCGAGAGGGGTCTGGGCAGCAGGCTGCAGGTCCAGCGGGGGACTGGGACTGAGCGGCCTCGCCAGGCCCCAGGCCCTGCAGACTCGGGAACCACTCTGGTCTTTGTTGTGCGCACACCGGGAAGTGGACACACCATCAGACTTGTGCTTTGGAAAACTCGTTCTGGCTGCTGTGTGTGCTCACATGTGCACATGTGTACACATGTACATCCTTGCCTACACGCCCTCCTGACCCCAACTTCCCAGAAAATTGCCCCGCTTATATCCAAAGAAACCCTGAGGCTGCTGGAGCCGAGGCTGTCCTGCGGGTCAGATGCTGGCTGTGAGGGTCCTGGCTTCTGGCTGAGCCCTGTGGGGCGATTCTGGAAGGGCTGGGGGTGGTGGATGTGGGGTCATCTTGGTGAAGGAGAGCAAGGCAGGGAATTCCTGGACCTGGGCATTTACATGGGTTCATGAACTCATTCATTCCCTGAGCCTTCAGCCCACAAGCTGCGTGCCACCCTGCCCTGCCCTCCGGAAGCTCACAGTCTAAGCAAAGAGACACACATGGTAGTTAAACCCAGCAGAACGGCTATTTAGAAGGGTCCCGCAGTGGTTGCCATGAAGTAGGGTCCTCTCAGTCTGCCTGAGGGAGTCAGGAAGGCTCCTGCAGAAGGTGGCCTTTGAGCTGAGCTCTGAAGGACAGGTTGAGCTTTGATGTTCAAGTTCATGGAAGCTTTTCCCCAGAGACTGGCTTGTTTAGGACGCCCCCTTCCCCTAAGCTGGGCTGGAGTGGAGGGGATGGTCACTGAGCACCAGAAAGGGCCAGGAGACAAGAGGGAGGGTACCCCTGGCAGGAGGCTGTGCCCCACAGAGCTGGTAGGCTCAGTTTGTGACCACATGGGCATGGGGTGGGGAGGCCGAGGGCAGGAGGGACTCCCCACACATGGCCCTGCTGTCTGTATTGCTGGGGTTCACTGGGACTTGGGGTACGGGGCCTGAGGCTACTCTGACATCTCTGAGTTGGGCAAAAATGGAGATGGCGCCCCTGTGCCCCCTGGCCGGGCATTATAAGGACCGCTGGGCAGGGTCCTTTCACCCACCTGCTCTCAGCCCTGCCACCCCCTAACTGCCCCCTTCTCCTTCCAGGTCCTGGGCGCGGTGATCCTGGGCTTCGGGGTGTGGATCCTGGCAGACAGGAGCAGCTTCATCTTTGTCCTGCGTAAGGAGTCCTCTGTTTCCCGGAATCCAGCGGGCTCCGGAGGGGAGGGGTCCAGCAGCGGGCAGGGCTGCACCCACAAGCACTTCGGCCTCAGCACCACTGGTCCCTTCTAGCTGACCTCAGGGCCGGGCCCAGGTCCTGCTGCTGACCTCGGCAGGGGGTTCCGGGAGGAATTTTCTTTCCCTCCCCAAACAAAGCGGCTGTTGTCTAGAGAACACTGAGGGGTGTGAGGCTTGTTCTTCCATCCTTGGCCCTGACCTTGAGAAAGCCTCTACTTTCTCAGCCCCTCCATTTTCCTGTTCAGCAAAATGTGAGAGTGGTCAGAAAGGGTCAGGAAGGACAGATTGCCCGGTGCTGATGAAGTGCCTACTGCATGCCTGGCACTGACTCAGTGGGTCAGGCACGTGCACTGAGGGGGAAGGCACGGGGAACAAGGTCCATTGTTCATGCTCACAGGCCCCAGCGTGTCGCATGTATACACTCTCTTGAACCCACACAGCCCCGCGATGTAGGAACTGCTCTGTTCCTCCTTAACAAATGAGGCTCAGAGAACGTCGGTTCTTTGCTCAAGTTCACACGGCTTCGGAGTGACAGGTGCGAGACTTGTGCCTGAGAGCTTTGGTTCTAAGCGCTGCACCTGGGGAGGCACAGCATGCAGGCCCCTCCTCGGTACTTAGAAGCTGGAGGAAAGAAGCCCGAAGCACTCCTGCCGATGATAAGAGCCTCTCTGAGGCCCTGTGGTGGGAGGCAGGCCTAGCACACGGCCCCGAGGGGTACGGTGAGGCCACTCGGCTGGGTGTGTGTGCTGTGTCCTTGGCTCGCTTCCCCTCCCAGCAGCTGCCGGAGGTGGCAGGTTTGGACTCAGGCCCATGACAGCTGCTTGATTTGAATAAAGCGGAACCAGGGTGGGAGGGATGCTGGTGGGTCCACACCCGTCACTGTGGCCACAGCGGGGTAGGCCTCGTCTGCTGAGAGGGAAAGAGAAGCAGGGATGATCTCCCCTCCAGCCATGTCCTTTGCGGCCTGGGGCTGTCAGTCTTGCCTCCTGCTCTGGGGGTAGCAGACTGCACCCCCATTCTGGGGCTGGGGTCTGGGTTTCCTGCTTTAGCTGAGAGCCCACAGTCCCCATGTCCTCCCAACATGGGACACATCCTTCTTGGCCCAGGCTCCCCATTTCCTGGCCTTGGCCACTCCCAGTGGGCGCTGTGCCACAGGGCAAAGTCTTGAGGCCCAGCCCGCGCCCCACATTTTTGCCCTCTGCACCCCGCCCCACGGCACCAGGGCTGCCTGCTATTCCTCCTGCCGCCTCCAGCCTCCTCCCTGCTCAGGTCTGAGAATCTCCAGCTGCCCGGACTTCTGATGCGCCCTGAGTGATTTTACAAATACCAGGGCCCGGGATACTCACTGGGCCCTTCCTATGCCCAGTGGCCCCTATTTGGGCTGGCCTGAGACTCTGGGTGAGGACAGGGACTGGTATCCACACAATGCTCTGAGAAACTGAGACCATATGGCTCGGTTGGCCCCCAGGGGCAGCCACCCCCCCCCCCACGTGGGGGTCTCACCCTAGGCCTTGCCTGCTGAGCACCTCTGAGGCTCCTTAACCTCTTTGGGCCTCAGGGCCCCCGTGGGGACAAATCAGGACGCTAATCTGCCTTCACGGGGCGGTTGTGGAAGTTAAGCGAGATGATTCAGATCAAGGGCCTTACTGGGGCTGGCATGCAGTGGGTTTCCTGCCAGTGCCGTTTCCTTTTTGTCTGGGAGTAGTCGCTGGGAGGACTTGTTGGAACTCAAACCCAGGAAGTTTAAGGAAAGTGAAATCTGAAGGCTCCTCCAGCTGGTGGTGATTGCTGAGAGCCAGCATGCCAAGGGCCTGGAATGAAAAGGAAGCCCCACCCTCACCCAGCGGCGGCTCCTGGCAGGATCTGAGCAGAGCCAGCCCTGCCTGGCACCCTGGGCATGGGGCGGGCCTGTCAGGGCCCTTCCTGCACTCCAGGACATTCTGTCTGTGACCAGGAAATGGTGCTGGGTCAGGCCCTCTTCCCAGCCAGCCCCCAGCTTTGTAGTCATCCCTTATGGCTGCTAAGGCCCCCCCCCCAGGCAGCAGCCGAGATGGGGGGGTCTCCCCAGGTCCCCCAGGAAGCCGGCCTGTGCTCTCTCTCTGCTGATGGTCAGCTGCCAGCCCTGGCCCGGCCCAGGTCCTCAGCAAGGCCCTGGGACATGCAGAGGCCAGGAGAGCCTGCCCGGTGGCAGTGGGCCCAGGGACCTGTGTCCCTCACAGGATCCATGGATGCGCTGCAGGCTGCGCTCTGGCCTCTGGAAACCATTCCTCCCCGGAGCGCTGGGGCTGTCACGGGGCCCCTTGCCCATGGGGCACACACATCTGCCGTGCCCCTCTGGCCTTCACAGCCTCAGGGTACAGTGTACAGAGCCCCGCAGGCGGGAGGTGGGCCCTGTCGATGTTGGGCATCTTGGGAAGTGCTGGTCCAGCGCCCCAGCAATGGATCTCCTGACCCCCACCCAGCAGGGTGAGCTTGGCCTGCCAGGGCTCTGGAGAGTCTCTCGCCCACCGGGCTCCTTTCTCGATGCCTCCGACACATCACCTGTCACATTCCTCTCACTCGCTTTCTTTTCGTTCTTCAAATACATCCAGCTGACTCCTTCCTTGGGCTTTCGCATCCGCTGTTCCCGCTGCCTGGAATGCTTTTCCCTCAGATCCTCACTTGGCTGACTTCTTTCTCACCTTAGCTCAAATCCACCTGCTCAGGCCAGCCTTCCCAGCACCCCCGCCTGCTCCCTGCCCCCCGGGGCTCTACCTGAGCCGGCTTCGCACCTTCACGGCCCTTCACACAACCAGGAGTTTGCTCTGTTTACTTGTCCCCTCTCCCTGCCCCACAGAATGTCAGCTCATCAGTCTGACTTGGGTCCCCAGCAGCCGACACAGTGTCAGGCACATGGTGGGCACCTGGTAAATATTTGTTGGCTGAATGAGTGAACGAGCGTCCCACCAGAACGTGTACCCCGTGCGTCAGTGGGAAGAATATGGTGTTGCAGGTCCTCATATTTCCAAACCCCAGCTCTGGCCTGCGCCTCTCTGAGCCTCAGTGTGCTCATCCATGAAATGGTCCTGTTAGTGCCTGGGGGGCAGAGCGATGTCAGAGTTGGGGACGGTGTGTGGGAAGCCCCTGGGGCTTAGTGAGTGTGCAAGAGAGGCTGGCGTTTATCATGATCCAGGCGAGGAGGGAGACGGGCCTGTGGTATCTGGCCGCAGCACAACCCGCCAGCCTGGGGTGTGTTAATTCAGCAGGTATTCATGCAGTGCTTCACCGTGCCTGACACTGCTCAGGGGGGCGGGGGGCTCGGCAGGAACAACCCCAAGTCCCTGCCCCACTGGGGCTTACATCCTGTGGGGCTGCAGACAGCAAGCGAGATAAATGACTGAACTGTGGAGTCTTTTCGATCATGGTCAGTGCTGAGGAGAAGGACTAAAGCAGGGGTGGAGGTCCCTTGCTGGGGGGCTGACCCTAGCACCCCAACTCCAAGGAGGGCATTGGGCAGCAGTCCTGGGCCTTCGGGCCCTGGCCCGGATTTTGGATTTGAGGAGAAGGAGACGGCCGGGCTGGCTCGAACGCTCTTCTGTGTCCCTCAGAGACGTCCTCGAGCTCGCTGAGCGTGGGGGCCTACATCTTCATCGGTGTGGGGACCGTCACCATGATCATGGGCTTCCTCGGCTGTGTGGGCGCCGTGAACGAAGTCCGCTGCCTGCTGGGGCTGGTGAGTGGGCCCTGCGCTGGCCCGGACTGGGCGGGGAGCCTCCAGGGTGCATGGGACCTGGTGGGGGACCCCAGCTGACTGTGCCTGGTCTGTGTCCCCAGTACTTCACCTTCCTCCTCCTGATCCTCATCGCCCAGGTGGCTGCCGGCGTCTTCTTCTACTTCAACATAGAAAAGGTGAGCCCGCCCTCCCTCCCTCCCTGCACCCTACCTGTGTGGGACCGAAAGCTTTCACCTTCTGTAAACTGGGGACAGTAACAGCACTTAACTGTCTGGGTGGTTGCGAGGTTTCAGTGAGATTTTGTCAGTAAAACACCTGTCACAGTGCTTGGCACAGGATGGACTCAATGAATGTGTGTTTGTGTTGCTATGAAGGCACCTTAGGAAGCGTTAAATCCATGCCACTCATCCCCACATGAGGCCCCAGGAGGAGACTGCCAACTAAATTATAAGTCCTACCTCACAGGGAAGATGCTCAGCTTTGAGGACTAGACAGCCACCCTTACTGTGGTTTAAAGTCTAAGGACACTTGTAGCCATGACCATAAGTTCAGCTGGGAAGCTCAGAGACCCTGGTTCTGTCTGTTCAGCATCCTCATTGTGAAGGCTTTTCTATATCATGCTACTTACCTCATGGTCTCAATATGGTTGCCACAGCACCGTCTTGTGCTGCTGTGCCCAGAAGAAGGGGAACGGGGCAATACCAGCCATGGTCATCCTTTCTATCAGAAGACCAAGCCCCCTCAAAGTCTACCCCAGACTGGGTTACAAAGACACCCCTGGCTTTAGGGCAGGCTGAGAACGTGAGTGTCTAGCTCTCAGACTCAGAATACGGAGGCGCAAGAGAGAAAGGAGCCAGGCATGGCTGTTGGGCGAGCCACACAGTCACAGTTATTTATGGAAGACCTACTCTGTGCACAAGGGATCTTATAGAAGCTTTACACACATTGTCTCGTCCTCACAGCGGCTCCGTATGATGAGTGTCATGTTGTCAGACAGAGAAGCAGATGCGCAGAAGGATGAGTAACAATTACAACACCAATAACAGGGCTCTAACCCTCAGCACCCCTACATGGGATCGGCACCCTCCATTGACTGGGTCGAATGTTTGCCCCTTTACAGTCATTCTTTCATTGAGCCTCACCACACTCTCTCAAGCAGTGTGAGAAGCCCCGTCCTACAGGTGAGGGGATGAGGGCCCAGCTGGTCAGTGGCCAGGCCAGGTGAGAGCCTGGGGTCCCTAATGCCAGTGGGAGTCCACCGTGGCCCCGCTGAGCCTGGGGGCCTGCCTTCCTCCAGTTCCTCTCCACTGAGCGGGTGGCAAAGCTGGCACCAGCTAGGCGCCTGCGTTTTACCACTTGAAGGTCAAGTTGCTTCAGATTCTTAGAAGGAAGCTGAGAGCACATTATACTGTCAACAGCTAACACTTAGTAGAACTTAGAACAAGCCTGGTGCTGAATACTGTGCACATACTGTATTTACTATTTGGTCCTCACAACAATTCTCTGAGGTCATATATATGAATTGCCTCATTTTCAGATGTGGAAGCTGAGGCACAGAGAGGTTAAGCAACTTGGCCAAAGGTCACACAGCTAGTAAGTGGCAGAGCCGGCATTTGAACCCGGGCATCTGGCTTCTAGGTTCATGCTGGTGAAATTTTTACTATGGTGGTTTCTACCTAAATCTGCTTTACTCACTTATAATCCACATCCAGCCGGTTTCTCAGGAGAATTGGAGCTGACATCCAGCATAGGCACAGGGTAGATAAAATCAGAATGAGAGAGATCAGGATGCACACTGAGAAAGAGCAAGACCGTTGCTCCTGAAGCCAGTGATGAGATTCTCATGTAGCTGAGGCCTAACTTGAACACTGAGCTTCCTAGCAGCCAAGGCAAAAGGGGAAATACAAGTATGATTTCAGTAGCTAAAAGGACGTTTGCTTGGCTATCAGATAAGAAGCAAATGTTTAGGGCAGGGATGTTCCTTTCCCAGAGAGAAGTTTGTAGGATCGGGTCTTCATTCCTGCCCCCCAGCTCCTGGTTTCTCTGGAACCCAGTCAGTGGCACCTTACAAGCGGGGCAGACAAGAACTGGGCCCCAGGGAGATGGGTCCTATGACTCAGAAGCTGATCAGCTCTGCAGGGGTTCTTGGGCAGTCCACCTTCTTGCCCCCTGCGTGTCTCCCCAGCTCACAAATAATAAAGATGGTGCCCATCAGTGGGCCCCAACCGCAGGCCAGGAGCTGGCTTAGTAACCTGACATACTCGTGGTTCCTGTTATAATACACAAATGTTCCACTTTAAGAAATGGAGGGTCAGAAAAGCAAAGCGGCTTTTGGCCACAGTCACACATGACTCAGAGGCCTCAGAGAGGAGACTTCCATCGGGTTCCTCTGACCCAGGCCCATGCCTCCCTCTACCCCACGCTGCCTCCCCCCGGCTGGTATAATCTCTCCTGGCCGATGACCAGGAGCAGCACCTCAGTGGTGCCCGGCAGCCCCAGAGCAGGGCTGTGTGAAGCATCAGCTCTCCTAACGCCATGTGCACTGCCCCCTTCCCTCCCTCCCTGACCAGCCTCAGGCCAGTCCCTGGTCCCAGCCCACCTCACCTTGGCCCGCCTCTGCTCCTGGAAGGCAGGGGCAAGTGTTCTGCCTTTGCTGGGGAAGCTCTGGCGCCACCCTATCCTCGGGGTTGGAATGAATGATTTATTTTTTCGTTCCCAGCACATTGTAAATCCTGGTGGGAGACTAAACATGCCCTTGATGGTGTTTATTCCTGCAGATGAGGCCCAGCTGGGGAGGTGGGACTTGTGCTAGCCTGAAGGAAAAGCCTTTTGAAAGGAGGTAGGCCCAATCCTCCCCACTTGCCAGGCCTCCTGGGAAGGTAGGAGGGACGGAACCCCCAGGCTCCCCTGAAGTTTCTCCAGCCTGTTCTTCCTGCCCCAAGTTCCCAGCAGCCACTGCTCCCAATGCAGCAAAGGGGCAAGGTGTATAGTTGGGCCGTGGGTTGCTCGACTATAAATCGAGCAGAATAAACCTGCCTGGCCCCCACCCCCACTCAGGAGCACAGACTGCAACATGTCTATAACTGATGACGGAGGGCCTGGACTCCAGAACCGTGTTGGAACCCCTGCACTGAGACCCCTGCAAGTTATTCTGCCTCCCTGAGCCTCAGTTGCCTTGTTTGTCAAATGGCAGTAATCATACAGGCCCACTGACCCTTATCTGAAATTCTGAAACCCCAAACCACTTTGCAAACCTCCAAACACCGTTTGCAGTTCATTTGGTGGCAAAACTTGAAGGGAAGGGAGGCTACTTATAGCCTTAGCGTATCCCATGCATGTGTTTCTGGGGGAAACATGAGTGGGAGGGGGGTCAGGCTATAACCCTAATCCCTTTCGTGAATCGAAGCATGTCTCAGTGCCCGGGCACATTGACCCCAAGGGCTACCT
Organism: Craseonycteris thonglongyai; assembly: GCA_004027555.1. Classification (NCBI taxonomy): domain Eukaryota; kingdom Metazoa; phylum Chordata; class Mammalia; order Chiroptera; family Craseonycteridae; genus Craseonycteris; species Craseonycteris thonglongyai. Next base: position 145,228 of record PVKE010000345.1, read on the forward strand.
TATGGCACTGTGGCGAGGGTTAAGAGCACCAACATACGGGAAGGGCCCACCCAGAGCAGATGTGTGCTGGCATCTTTGCAAGTGTTACTGTTATTGTCACCATTGTTAGCTTCATAATGCCTATAGTAAGGGCTCAAGAAGCGGCTGTGTCTCCTGTTGTCAGTATTAATACAGTAGATACAAACATTTTTTGCTGGTTGCTAGAGATTTTGCCGGTTGCTTGAGTTCCATTTAATGGAGAGTCTACTTACATTTATTTGGCATCTACCAATTCCTGTGGGTGCTGGTTAACTGAGAGTCAACTCAGGGTGGTCCCTAAGGGTAAGCATGCCACCCCCACCCCCATTCAGCATTGCCAAGGGTCCTCATCTGTCAGGATACCAGGACTAAGCTTCCAAGCATTTGGCTACATGGCCTGTGGGAACCCCGGGGAGAGGTCGGGAAGGCGGGGTCCACTACATTGTATCCAGGGCATCTCATTCTGAGGGGACTTGACACATGCTAGTCAAGAGAGGCCGGGACACTGTCTCGAGTGGGTAAAGGAGCCTGGAAACTTCTGCTGGAGAGGAGCGGGCCAATGGAAACTTCTGCTGGAGAGGAGCGGGCCAAGGGAGACGTGGTCTGCTCTCAGATCATTTGAGTGACTTTGTCCTGGAAGAGAGTGATTAGATTGGGTCTGGATGGTTCTGGCTGGGACTTGGGCGAGGGGGTAGGGGGGGGGAGAAGGATGAGAACCAACGCTAATGGGCAGAAGTCATTTGGGCTCAACTTAAAGTGAGTTGCTTGTATCAAGAACCCCCAACTGTGATGTGCTATTTTGTGAGGTTCTGCGTTCCCCACCCCAGGGAGCATGAAGGCAGAACCTAGAAAAGTGTGGGAAGGATTCTCACATTTGGATGGTGTGCTGGGCTCAAAGTTCTCTTCTAATTCTACCTCCCCGAGAAAAGTCACACTCAGGTGAAATAAAAGCACAGCATTGGCAGGGGGAGAGGTGCATCGCCTGGAGAATGGTGGTATCTTGGGTCAGGTGGAGACAGGGGGTGGCCTGTTGGGGTTGAGATCTCGGGGTTATGGCCTGAACATGTCAGGGTTCCGGTCCTATCTCTGTTGCTTGCTAGCTGTGTGATCTTGAGAAGTTGTTTGGACTCTCTGGGCCTTCGTTTTCTCTTCTGGAAAATGGGGAGGATGGTATTGGGCAGGGCCAGGGCTGGTTTCCCAGGCATGGGATGCACAGAGGGGTCCTGGGCTTGGTTTCATGTTCCATCGCTGTCTTGAAATTCCTAATCATTCTTAGAGAAATTCCTTGTGCACTGAGCTGTACCTTACGCAGTGGGTCCTGGGCAGGACCCCGGGTTGCCTGTGACAGTAACCCAACAGCTGCAGGCTCAGCTGGGCCCAGATTTCCAGAGGCTGCCACCAGGACTCTGTCCCTCTCCATCCTGGACCCTGCTGTCCTCTGTGGCTCCCTTCTCAGGTGGGCTGTCCCCACGGGAGCCCGCAATGGCCACCAGCCGCTCAGGCCTCCTCCCACCAGATTAGCGGAAAGAGAGGGCCCATGGGTTTGACCTTGGGACACATGCTCACCCCTGAGCCACTCACTGTGCCCAGGGTATAGAAGGCATTGAGTGGCAGCCTGGGTCTTTGACTGCTCGTGGCAGTGAGGGGGTAGGGCTTCCAGCCACGTGGAGGGATTAAGGGGGCCCTGATCCCTAAGGAAAGGAACTGTTACTTCAAAAAGAAGGGAGAATGGGTATGGGGCACTCAGAAAGCATGGAGGCGGCCCCTGCAGGGGTGAGGTGAGGTGGTGAGCCTCAGCTCACTCTCCCTCCCTGCTCCTCCCCGTCTCCACAATGGCCTGGTTGCCAGCGTGACTTCCCTGGCTTCCAACACAGTCTCCTGGGCATTGGGATGGATCCCAGGGCATCAGCTCCAAGCTGAGCCAACCCCTACAGCCATGGTCCCTGTGGCCCAGCTGTGGCCCTCAGCCACATTCCGCGCTGGAGGAGGATATGGTGTTTCCATGGAAACCACCCAGCCTCATTGGAAGGCACGAAGTTTCCATCAGTTTCTCATTTCAGGGGGTCTGAAACAGGGAAGTCTGGGCTGTTGTGGCAAGCACACGGGTATAAATAGAGCCTCGGTTGGTGGGGGAGGGCCGGGGAGAAGGATGTGGGAGAGGTGGCTCTCCAAGCAAGTGCTGCTGAGGAACCCCCTCCTTTCCACGCATCAGGTCACCCGCCCACTGGGGAGTGACGGTGCAGCAGACGTGGTTAGGGCGGAAAGATCCAAGGTCTGTAGGTGGACAGCCCCCGCTGTGTGACATGGGCAAGTCACTTGGCTTCTCTGGGCCCTTCTTAAAAGTTATAGCCATGTGGCTTAAATGCCAGTAGAGCTGAATGGCTAAAACCTTGGGTCCTGAGATTAGCTAAGCCTGAGTCCAAGCCTCAGTGCTTCTATTTGTTGGCTGTGTGACCTTGGGCAATTTAACGAACCTCTCTGAGCCTCATTGTCTACATGTCTAAAACGAGGGAACAAGGTCCATACCTAGGCCATCAGTGGGCTCTGAGGATTCAATTAAACGTGCTTACTCAGCACAGCGCAGGTACAGACCAACCTTTGGTCGCAGTTTGCCACTATTATTGTGATTAGTTCCTGACAAGAAAGCTTTGTAAGTTGTAGAGCTGTGAGTAAAACAAAAAGCGACCCGCTGAGTGTTATCCAAAGGCAGAGGAGCTGAGCGAGGTCCTGGGGGACTAGCTTCCCCAGGTTAGGGAAGGGGGGCCAGGGCTGCAGGTCCATCCGGAGGATGTGGGTTCTCTGAGCACAGCATCTGCCGCTGCCTGTGGGGAGCTGGCGGAAGCCCCAAGCACAGTGTTCCGAGCCTGGCTCTGAGAGCCCCTGCCTGCAAGTGCCTGTCCCCTGTCCCCAATCCCTTCTCAGGAACCGAGAGGCCGATGTGCCCCGCCCCGGGGCTCCACAGTGACAGACAGGAGGTGGCCGTCACCAGCCTGTCCATACTGTGTGCTGAGATGGCCTTGGGGCAAGCTCCATGGGAGAGCCCGGGGTTGGGGCCCGGCTGTGGCTGGCTCTGGGGGGCCCTCTCCCACCTGGGGCTGTTCTCACAACCTAAGGAAGCCCTGTGCTCAGCTCCCGAGGCCGATGTCAGGTTTGCCTCCCTTTGCACAGCGGACATTCCTGAAAAGCGGCTGCAGTGAGGCCCTCTGTTCAGGGCTCCAGGGGAAGGTCTTTGGGGCCGAATCCTTTTGCTCCCCGCACCCCTCGTCTGCCTTATTTGTAAGCCAGTCTTTCCTCTGTGGGCTTAGTGAACAGCAGACGTGCCTCTCTCTTCCGCCACAAGAGAGAGAGCCCGTCAGAATGTGGGTTTTGTGGGGCGCAGGGGCAGGCACGAGGGTTAGCTGGGAGCGCGCACAAGCCACCCTGGTGTGTGGCACGGAGCGGTGGTGTGTATGCTTCCCTCGTTCGTGCACACGGCACACCCCCTCTGGCTGGGCTGCCCCAGATACAGCCCCTGCTCCCTCGGAGCTGCGTCCAGTAGGAGAGAGGGGATAAGAAATGTACAAGCGGCGACAGTGCTGTGAAGAAAAGGCAGCGCGCTTCCCTTTCAGGGGAGGGGGTCTGGGAGGGAGTGGCGGGGACGGGACAGGGAAGGGATGGTGTTGTGTAGCGTGGCCCAGCAAGGCCCTTCTGCGGAGCTGAGCAGAAGTGGAGGAGTGAGCCGTGTTAATATTTGGGGGAAGAGGATTCCAGGCAGCTGGAACAGCATGTGCAAAGGCCCTGAGGCAGGACTGTGCCCAACACAAAGACAGCGAGGAGACCTGTGTAATAGGAGCAGAGGGAGCAAGAACGCAGGGACTGAGATTAGGGAAGAGCAGGGCCCTTGTGGGCCACTGAGAGGACATGGGCATTTTTCCTGACAGTGCTGGGAAGCCACTGGAAGGCTGTCAGCAGTGACAGGAAGGAGTCCCACTTAAAGGGCCATGAGGCTACTGAGTGCCAAGTAAACTGTAGGGCAGGTGCACTTGGCCCTGACGGCACTGGGCTTAGCGTGGTGACCAGCAAGAGGTGTCAGGAAAGTGATTGGAACTGACCATGAAATGCGTTTCACACCGTGAGCACGTGCCCAGGTTCGGGGTTAGGGTGCGGGTCGGCAGCTGAAGTGGGTGTGGCCAGAGGTGGGACCCGGGTCTCTGGAGATCTGACCTTGGTCCTTGCTCCCCCCTCTGCAGGTGAAGCAGGAGATGGGCGGCATCGTGACCAAGCTCATTCGGAACTACAAGGATGGGCAGGAGGACAGGCTGCAGGAAGGCTGGGACTACGTGCAGGCCCAGGTGAGGCGGGCAGGGTGGAGGTGCGAGGTGCCTAATGGAGGAAATGTGTTAGTGAGAGTGTATGTGCGTGCGTGCCTGCGGGGGTGGGGCTCCTGAGCGGCCCCCATCCGGCACCCCAGCCAGCACCACAGCTCAGGGACCCAGGGCCTGGGACGCCGCCCCGTGCCCCACGGTGCTCCCGTCTGCGGCCCAAGAGAGTGGGGTCAGCTCAAGCCGGGCAGGCGGGGCGTTGGGAGCGTCACCTGCAGGTACATTGAGAAACTGGGCTCTAAGGCTGGTAGAGGCTGACGTGAGTCTGAGAGGAGGCCACCCCTGGGGAGGCGCCTGTTGGAAACTTCTGGCATGAAAGGGAAGTTCTAGGAATGTTCTAATGAAATCTTGACCCAGGTGGTGGTGCCGCTGTGTATATAAAAATTCTTCAGGCTGAATGAGTGCGCTTCTGTGTGTGTGTATTCTACCTCAATTAAAGTGCTCCCGAGAGCCAGAGACCAACTGACTGGCTGGCTGACTGGATGAATGCATGCATGAATGAATGAATGAATGAATGATCATCTGACCGGGCTCCCAGCCACCTTGATGGTGAACCGATCATCACACACACAAATTGGCCTCAGTGATTAGATCCTGGCTGCCCTCATCTTTTGTGCCCCCTCTTTTGTGGTCCCAGGTGCCCTGTGCCCTTGGCCAGCACCTGCCCCTCTGGGCTGCCCCCCACTTCCCCTGTTGGGGTGCTGGACACAACAGGCACGTAGGACCTGCTGGCGCTGGCTGGCCACCAGAGAAGCCTGACCTCTGGAGAGTGAGCAGACAGGATGGAGTCTGTGCAGCCGCCATGGGCACATCCATCTTCTGAGCTGTGACAGGGGGTGGTGATGTTTGGTGGCCCCCGTGTGGCCAGGCAGGAGGGCCCGTGTCCACTGGAGTGCTTGCTGCACACGGAAAGACGTCTTCATCACTCCTTTAGTTTGGCCCACAGTTCCTGAGACCCTTTGCTAAGATTAGAGGGAGACAGATGTCCCAGGGTGAACAGGTGCCACCTTCCAAGGAGCCTGCGGGGAGAGCTGGGTCCCTGGCGAGATGAGCACCCCACCATGGGAGGTAGTTGGCTGATTGGGGGACCCCTGCAGCAGGCCAGGCCTCTGGATGGTTCTGACATCTGTCAGATGCTGCCTGGGGTGACGGTTAAGGAAGCAGGCAGGCTGCTGAGGGCTGGAATACTAACTGCCGCTCCCTGGCCAGGCCTTCTCTGAGCCTCAGTTTCCTCATCTATAAAATGGGGCTGTTGATCCGTACTCATGTGAGGTGGACTTTTAAAACCCGTGGCTCTCAGGCAGCAGCGCTTACATGGTGATGTTTTACTCAGCATGCACAGCCACCAAAGACACAGGGCAGGGGGTGACTGGGGACAGACAGCACGAACCAGGCCAGGTGGCCCTGCAGGGGAGGGCTCTTCAGAAGGGCCAAGGAAAGCTGCCTCGTGGTGCTTGGGCGTGGGAGGGCCTGTGAGTGCCCCTCAGAGGCGCCTGCCTTTCTGCAGGAGAGGAGGCAGCAAGGCAACTGCCACATAAAAAAATGCAGCCTGGAGCCCAAGAACGCCCGGCATGCCTGGCGCGCCCCCTGCTGGCCACTGTCTGCTGGGCAGGGATTCGCCTTCCTGAGTCGGGAAAGCAGGCAGGGAACTGACCGTGTGCTGGGTATGGTAGCTGGCAGCTCACACATGCAGCCCGTTTAACTCCCAGGGACCCTAGCACAGAGGTTGTTCCTCATCTGTTCTCCAGAGGAGCACGCGGGCTCAGACAGGGCAGCGGCCTGCCCATGCACAGGGTGGAGCCACGACTTGAAAGGCGCTCTCGCCCCACCCCCCACTCATTTCCAGCAGGGACCCAGCTCCCTGAGGTCCCAGTCCTGTCAGGGAACGCAAGCCCAGATGTGATCCGAAGCCACTCCGGGTCCCCTGCATGAGCTCCCCCAGAGAAGTGGAGCTGGCCTTTCCTGAACAATTACTGGTCTCCCCAGATCGGCACTGGGGGCTCTGCCCTACTCATCTCGTTTAGCCCTCCGAACAGCCCTCTGAGTTAGAAATCCTGTTACCCCCATTTTGCAGGTGAGGAAACTGAGGTCAGCACTTTGACCAAAGTTGAACAGCTGGTAGGTGGCAGAGCTGGGATTTCTATAGCCCGACTCCAGACCCTGTGCTCTTAACCGTATGCCATGTGCCCTCCCTGTGCCCCCCACACCTGTGTTCTGTCTTTCAATGTAAACTGCCCTCCTGTTCTGCTTTATGTTTTTGCTGGTCCTGATTTTTCTTCTTACTGTTAGTTTATGGTCAGTGCTTCCCAAAAGCCTCCTTTAAATTTGTTGTGGCTCACAGAAGCCAAAGTGAAGTGTAAACTGCCACCCCGGTGGTTTGGCTGGGAGCAGGGAGGCCTGGAAGTGGCAGGTCTAAGCCCCTTTCCACGGAGGACCCCCTTCTGCAGGAGGGCGGCCTGCCTGAGTGGGCAGTGGGCGTGAGCAACCTGTCCCCTCCTTGCCCAGGGAGAGTGCTGTGGCTGGGTCAGCTTCTACAACTGGACAGAGAACGCCGAGCTCATGAATCGCACCACTGTCACCTACCCCTGTTCCTGCGGGGACAAGGGGGCGAATGACAGCTCCCTCCTGAGGAAGGGCTTCTGTGAGGCTCCTGCCAGCAACAGGACAGAGAGTGGCAACAGCCCCGAGGACTGGCCCGTGTACAAGCAGGTATGTCGAGGGCTGTGGGTTTGGGGGTGCCAGTGGGTTCAGGCACTCAGGCCACCCGGGCTCCCTCCCTTAGCTGTTCCCACTTTTGATCCATTTGTTCCCTTGTCGTTGGTACCTTCATCTATGTATTCAGTACCTTATCCATTCAAGGAACACACAGAACACTGCAGGCCCCCTGGGCTGGGGGCGGCCCCTCCTGGTGGTTCTGCGTAACGGGGCGGGGTGGCGTGCTGTGGGTTAACGTGGCCATGTTCTGCCCTTGCAGGGCTGCATGGAGAAGGTGCAGAATTGGCTGCAGGACAACCTGGGCATCATCCTAGGCGTGTGTGTGGGCGTCGCTGTCACTGAGGTCTGTGTTCCCTCCCCTGAAGCCCTCCCCATGCTCTGTCATCCCAGATTGTCCCTGCTCTGCTGATTCGCTTGGGGAGGCGGAGGCCTGTCAGCTTCTAGAAGCCCTGCAGCTGGCCTGGCCTGGGCGCTGTCCCCACCCCCACCCCCCGGACCCCCTCCACTGCCCCAGTCGCAGGCTGGTCACGAGGCTCTAATTGAGGACCTGCTTAACTGGGATCAGGCCAGAGGCCTCTGGGGGACTGGGCAGCCCTGCTGCCACTGATTCTCTCTGTCTCACTCCACAGGTCCTGGGGATGCTCCTGTCCATCTGCTTGTGCCGGCATGTCCATTCTGAAGACTACAGCAAGGTCCCCAAGTACTGAGGCCGCTGCTGTCCCCACCTCCCTGCCCGGCGCTCCCAGGGGCCTCTAGGACTCCCTCCTCCAGGCCCGCCTCCCACCTCACTGCCGGGGCCCCAGCTCCATCCCGCACTGGCTGGAGGTGGAGTGCTTTCTGGAGCCTGGACCCCTTTTCCCCTGCCTTTCTGCCCTCGGCCTTGCACCTGGCTGTTCCGTGGCTCCTTAGCCCCCTGCCACTGGGGTTCTCTGAGCACCCAGAGAAAATGCCCCCCACAGCAGTCTGCACAGGCACGCTGGGTATCTGCCTGCCTTCAGGGCTGTCTAGACCGTGGGTGGGAAAGTATGAAAAATTAGGGGTGGGGGGATAAGGCACCCTGTGCTGTCAGAGGACTGCCCACTGCGTGGGTCACCTTTTGTCCACGAGGATGCATATATCTTTGGTTTTTACATGTTCAGGAAACGCTGTGGGAGGGGGTGGGCTTCACCTGACCTTCGGGCCGGCACGCATTCCCCAGGCCTGCCCCACACCCAGCAGCCCCAATCTGCAGGGCCGACATGAGCTTGGAGAAGCGGGGTCCGGCCAGGCCATCAGAGGGGTGCATCCTTGGGGTGTAGCTAGAGCTGGCCCTGCATTCGCCAGGACCCTGAGCTGTTCAGGGAGGAAGGGGGTGCTTTCTCCTGTCCTCTGCACCCCCCTTCGGGAGTGGGTGGGCGAGGCTGTGCCTTGTAGGGGGGTGGGGAGGGGCTCTGTGCACAGTTCTGTAAACCATACTAGAGATTCGCAGACTGACTATTAAAGAGGATTTGTAACAAGCCCGCCTGACTTGGTAGCCATGCTGCTGCCGGGGATGAGGGAGAGCCAGAGCAGAGAGAGGGTGTGAGTGGAGGGGCCGGGTCCGCCGGGAAGCGGGGTGGGCACCTCGCCGCTGCCCCCAGGCCGGGGCCTCTCTTGGCATCTCCAGCTCCCTGTTCAGCCTGGTCCTCAGGGAGCGTGAGGCCGGCTGGGGTCCTTCTGCGTGGCTGCCCACATGTCTGGAGTTGGACTTGGCTGTTGTACCAGATGCAGGTCAGACCTGAATTCCTGCCTCTGAGGCCAGGCTGCAGGCACCCCCAGGAGGTCCAGAACCTGGGCTGGTGGAGGGCAGTCAGGGAAGCCACAGGATAAACTTGGCCTCTTTCTGGAGCATCTGTTTTGGATGAAGGAAGGGAACATTTTCATAGTAAAGAAACGTGACAATGTCAGAGGTGCAGAATTCAGGCACTTCAAAGATGCAGGGTGAGACTTGTGTACACGGAGCCCGAGCACACCCCATGCCCGGCGTCATGAAGCACAGGGGAGGTGTTCAGACACCCTGCCTGCGCAGCTGCTTCAGAGCGTGTGACGGGGGTGGGCCGGCACAGAAGGCAAGGGGAAAGCTGACCTAGGAGGTAGCTTGCTTCATTGTCCCAGTCTCTGACCTCCCAGGCCCTGGAGAAGGAGGGGGAAAGTGTGAGATGAGGGTGAGGGTGGAGGCCTTGCTTCCCTGCCACAACGTGGGAAGGGCAGCAGAGGGAGGTGTTCCAGAAGGACCCACCAGGTGGCGCTGCTTCCCCATCTTAGGAGCCCCGAGTTGTTGCAGTTACTCCAGGCATCGCACCAGCTCCAGGCCTGGGTTTCTCACTCCAGTGGGAGCCCTGGTGAAAATGCAGATTCCAGGGCCCTGATGCTGTAGTGCTTGGCTAGAGTCAAGAAATCTGCATTGTGGAGATGCTGAGATGGCTCAGAGGGTTGAGCGCTCATCTTGCAGCCTCGGGGTTCGAGGATCAAATCCCAGCCCTGGCCTGTGTGGACCCATATGCTGAGGTGGTGTGTGCCCCTAGTTTGGTTCTCACCAGGGCGAGCTTCCTAGGTGGGAGGCCCCTGGTCAGTTCCTGCCCTATGCAGCCACACCCCCACCTGTGGAATAAAACGATGTAGAAAACTAACGACATGCAACTGTGGAGAATGCTCTGGGCCCTCCCTCTTCTCTCTGTCTCTCTCTCTCTCTGTCAAAAACGATACAAATATATCTTTAAAAAAGAAATCTGCAGTGTTAGTGGCCCTTGAGATCATTCCTAAATCACATTCCTTTAGATTTTCAGGCCCTGATATGATGTAGCTATATGCATACATCAAAGACAGATTGAGTTGGGGGGCTCAGGTCAGACTGCTTTGTCCTCAGTGAAGATGGAGGGGGCACACCTTAGTGATGTTCTAATTCTTGATCCAAACCTAATTAATTTCTTGCAAGAAGTTGTCTGTGGCTGAAATCCAGGGTTGAGAAGCCTTAAGCTTCATGGGGGCTGCCACAGGCAGGGGCCCTCCCTGGAGCTCTCACTGTTCCAGCCTATTTTACTTATAACCTGACTTATTCCACAAAGGAAATACAGATAATAAAATATAAAACAGAATGGAGAAAATGCAAATTCACAAGAAAGTGTGGACTTGCATGAAATAAACATAGCTGAGTTGCTCAACCTGGTGATGGCAAATGCTTGCTATGCACACAGCATGCTCTTCATGGCTGTGCACACAGCAGACATCACTAAATGATCATGACCCTGCTCACAGCAGACATCACTAATTGATCATGGCCCTGCTCACAGCAGACATCACTAATTGATCATGGCCCTGCTCACAGCAGACATCACTAATTGATCATGGCCCTGCTCACAG